>JAHNEJ010001983.1:0-301952 GCA_022559845.1 Amorphophallus konjac | reverse complement strand
ATCTATATGCGCAAGGTTTAAAGAGATTTGATGAACCGTCGACGGCAGTGGATGAACCCACAAAAGAAATTAATCTTGAAACTGTAGAGAACCCTAGGCCCATAATCATTTCTGCTAATCTTCCTCCTCAGGTTGAAGAGGAGTTGATCCAAGTATTGAGGGAGTATAGCGATTCTTTTACCTGGTCCTATGAGGACATGCCGCGCCTTGACCCCGCTCTGGTTGAACATAGACTTATCTGTGGACGGACGTCACGGGGTTTAAGAGAGGGGAGGGAAACACGTTACACTGGGAAAACGCGGGAAAGGGACTCCCGGAGAGGGTTGTCTCTACCGGGCTCGAACGGCGGAAATATAAGGAACGAGAAAACCCACGGAATGGAAATGTACAACGAAATGAATTGAAATAAGGAAATTACAGAATGGAAACCACCGCGAGGAATTACTTCCGTCCACGGGGTTTAAGCAGAAATTAAAAGAACAAAATTACGGAATGAAAAGGCTCCGCGAGGAATTACTTCCGTCACGGGACCTCCGCGAGGAATTACTTTCGTCACGGGGTTTTGACAAGAATTGAAGGAATTAAAATTACAGAATGGAAAGGCTTCGCGAGGAATTACTTCCATCACGTGCACCTTCGCGAGGAATTACTTCCGTCGCAGGGTTTAGACAGAAATTAAAGAAATAAAATGACAGAATGAAAAGGCTTCTCGAGGAATTACTTCCGTCACGTACACCTTCGCGAGGAATTACTTCCGTCGCAGGGTTTAGACAGAAATTAAAAAAATAAAATGACAGAATGAAAAGGCTTCGCGAGGAATTACTTCCGTCGCAGGGACCTCCGCGAGGAATTACTTCCGTCCACGGGGGTTTAAACAAAATGAAAAACTGACAGAAAAGAAAGGGGGAGGGGGGGTGTGATCGCCAGGGGCTGAGAACCCCACGGGAAAGCTGTGATCGCGTTCGCCGCCAGAGCGGGAGCAGTGCGGGTCCTCTCTTCCTTTTCTTTCGGCCGGCCGACGAAGAGGGCTTCCTTCGGTTACCCTGATTTTGTTATTCTTTCTTTTTTTTTGTTTTAGCTTTTGTTATTATTTTAACTGGTTACCCCTACACAAAGAACAAACAGAGAAAAATAACTAAATGAGAATGACGGCGATGTAGTACCAATCCTTTAGAAAATGATACTAAGAATAACATAAACAAATACGGACCTGGTTGGTGGTGTATAAAACCCTTTTAGAACTAGAGGATGGTAAATGATATGATGGAATGCACAAACGTGAAGACGCTCACAAACCAGGCCCTCTCGGAGAGAGAGGCATGGCATAGATGCTAAATGATGCATGTAACGTAATTAAGTGACTGATTAAAAATAAAAAAGGGAGAAAAGCTTATTGGGGGAGGCCGATGACGGGCTTTGGACGAGCTTCTCCGAAGTGAGGATGGCACGAGCGTACGCTGAGATGTAACAGGTTCTCGTATACTCCGATGTCCGGAAACTCGGTAGGACCTTCCGGGTATCGATACCGCCCTGAAAAGGAGAAAGGGAGAGAGGGAGAGAGCTTTTTCTTTCTTTTTTTTTGTTTTCAGGATTTTTATACTTTGGTTTTTTGGTTTCAAAGGGAAGATAATACAAGAATGAGAAAATAATAATAAAAAAAGAGAATAATAGGGAAAAGATATATATATATATATATATATATATATATATATATATATATATAAAGGGGGAGAGAGGAAGATAATTGAGAAAGAGAAGATAAATGAATAAATAAAATAAGGAAATAGTTGAAAAAGGGATCGAGAGAGGGAGGGGGAAAAGAGAGATCTGGAGAGTGTGGGAGAGAGAAGAGATCAAGAGGGGGAGAGAGAGAGAAGAAAGTGAGACAGAGGGGGGAAAAGAAGACAGAAAAAAAAGAAAAGAAAGGGGGAGAGAGATCGAAAGAAAGAGGGAGAGGGGAGAGAGAAGAAGAGAGAGGGAATAAAGGGAGAGAAAGAGGGAGAGAGAGGGGGGATTAAAAAATAAAAAAAAGAAGGAGAGGGAGAGAGAGATCGAGAGGGAGAGGGAGAGAGATCGAGAGGGAGAGGGGAGTGAGAAGCGGAGAGAGGGAGAGAGAGAGACGGTAGGAGGGGATAAAAAAAGGAAAAAAAAGAAGTGAGAGAGAGGGAGATCGAGAGAGAGTGAGAGAGAGGAGAGAGAGAGATGAAATGGGGAGAGGGAGAGAGACGCAGAGGGGGAGGGAGAGAGAGAGAGAGAGAGAGAGAGAGAGGTTGCGGGAGGGGGAGAGAAAGAGAGAGAGCGGGTGAGGGAGGAGAGAGAGACGGGGTAGAGATGAGAGAGATAGAGAGAGAATGGAGACGAAGGGAGAGAGCAGAGAGAGAGAGAGAGCGAACGCGAGAGGGGGAGAGAGAGAGAGTGAGACGGAGAGAGAGAAAATGGAGAGAGGGAGAGAGTGGGAGCGGAGAAAAGAGAGAGGGAGAGAGAAAGAGAAGCAGAGAGAGATCGGTGGGGAGAGACGCGGAGGGAGAAAGAACGAGGCCTGCGGTGGGTAGCCGGTGGCGACGGCGACGGTCGCGGGTGAGGAGGGCTGCTCGGCGGCGGGCGTCCGGTGGGTGTGGAGTGAGCTCAACGGTGATGGCAGCAGCTGCAGTTGGAGGTGGTGGCGACGTGGAGACGGTGGCGGTGCTCACGGGCGACGTGGGAGGTGGCCGCGGAGTGTGCAGCAGCGGTCGGAGGGGGGGGCGCTCGGACGGCATGAGGTGCGGCAGCGAGAGGGAGGCCCGCGTGCTTCACGGCGGTGTCGACGACGAGGACGTGATGGTTGGCAGTGGCGATGCTTCCGGCCGAACGGTGCGGCGACGAAGGAGATGGCCGGAGGGGCAGCGGCGTGGCGAACGATGGCGACGAGGGGAGGTAGCCGGTGGGGTGGTCGCGGCTATATGGGGGTTGGAGAGAGTGGTCCAGTTATGGGGGGTGCAGTGAGCTTGAGAGAGAGAGGGAGATGGTGGAGGGTGGCTGCGGCGTCTGCAGGTGGAGGGACTGGTAGGGGAGAGGAAGGGCGCAGTGGAGGTTGGGGACGTGGAGGTACTGACGTGAGTGGTGACAAGGGGAGGGGGAGGCGGAGGACTGTAGGGTGGTGGCCGGAGGTGGCAGCGGCGGTTGATGGTGGTCAGAGGGACGCTCGGATGGCGTGAGGTGAAGAAAGGGAGGCTGAGTGTCGAGGGAATGAGGGGGTTGGGTGGTGGCTGCAGAGGGAGAGAAGGGTGGCCGGAGGTGGTCGATGTGGTCGAGCGTGGGAGGTGGCCGCAGAGGAGAGAAAGAGGAGGGGAACCGGGAGGTGGGGTGGCTGTCGTGGGAGAAAAAGAAGGGAGGTCGATGTTACTCTCGGCTGGGGAGGTTGGGAGGAAAAAAGAAAAAAAATGGGAGAGGGTGGTTGGGTCGTGAGAGGGTGAGAGAGAGGAGAAAGAAAGTCAAAGAGAGGGAGAGAGAGAATACGTGAGAAGGGAGTTCACGTGATTAGTCAGAGGGTGGGGTTGGGAGATTTTGTGTGCATATTTTTGAGTGGGGACAAGATCCGAGAAGAATGGGGAGTGAGTTAAGATGAGAAGTTAAGATTAGTATATATAACGTATATATGTAGAAGGTGGGCCAAGCCCTATTAATGTATTCTTTTTTCTATTTTTATTTTTATCTCTCTCTCTCTCTCTCTCTCTCTCTCTCTCTCTCTCTTTCATATTTTATATATACATATATATAAGTCCATCAACCCCCTCTTTACTTTATTCTTATTTCTATTCTTCTCTTTTTTTGTCTTGTTTTTATTTATTAAAATATATATATATATTTTGTGAGATCAAATGAAATTGCAAGAAAATTGAAAATCACTCAGGTGATTCAAATGTGCGAGCTACTTTGGGGCGTCTTAGCGTAATATGGGATCTGCTCAGCATAATGCTAAAATGCCGTGTCTACAGCTGCCCTGCCTTGGCGTCTGCTTTGCAGGGGAATGACACGGAGTGGAATGGAATAGAAGTGTAATGAAATGGAGTGGGGAGTGGACTGAAAAGTGGATGCCAAGGCGTGATGAGACACGTTTTTGACACTACGTGATTGGAATCTTTCCTGAGTTTCAACAAAACCACCTTGAAGAAGGTCCTCCGAAATCAACGATTGTTTGACTGGAAATAACAAAAGACTAACAGAAAGAAGGACCAACTTCTCGGCGTGGAAGTACCTGGGTCGTAGACCCGCAGGTTTCGCCTTGGGGAGCGGTTACCAGCCAACGTGGAAGTGCTGCAACCAAGGCTGGTCCAACGGAGTAAAAGGGAAAAGAGTAGCTGATAAATCCAAAGAAAGGTTTCTTTCGGCCGACTAGCCCAAGATGGTTTTGTGGAAACTCAGTATTCGATTCAGAATGGAATATCCCGTATTAGTCAAGAATTTAAGCACAGCGGCCCTCGCAATTGAGTTAAATGAATGATCATTCGCAGTGGAATCAAAGTCCTACATGGATGCATGCTGGGTTAAAAAGAAAAATTAAAACAAATTAAAAGTAGAAAATAGTCAGGGATAATATTGTTAAGCTACTAAGGACGAGTCAGGATACCGATTCGATGAGTCGATACTGAGCCGGGGCCCGTTTATCCACGCACCGACTCACCGAACGGAACCATCGTTCCCGAGCTACCACAACCTAACGGCCTATCCGTACGTCCTGAACTCCTCTAAAGTTATCACTGTTTTTGTTTGAGGGGAACTCAAACTCCAGATTCATCCAAGGCATAAGGTCCTTGACGTGCTCTAATAGCGTAGATATCATATAGTAGGATGCATGACACAGTGGGGTCAGTCACCAGGGTGACTGATGGTGGTACGTGGTAGGGCAATGGCGCCCTCTTCATTTTTATTCTTGGAACCTGCACCGAATCAGCAAGCAGTGAATAAGGATTATTTCATAAGAAGTAAAATTACAATCGACTGTACAGGACGTCCGCACACCAATACAGGAGCAGGGGAAAGCACGACGCAAATCAGACAAGATTCATTCGGTTAAAATTCACCACGGTAACTTGTCATAAATGCTTTACATTTACCTTTTTACCCCCCCCCCCTTTTTCACTATAAGTATCCCCTTTGATCCTTAGCAAAAGATCATCCCTTGGTGGTTCGGGGAGTTAAGCTCTTTTGAGATGGGGGGAGAGAAATCCTGCCCTTTTGAGATGGAAGGCGGGTCTTCCCGTCCTGCCAAGAGGAGCAGGTTCGGCCGTAAATTCAGGAGGTTGACCGACATTGAAGGCCATCTGAGCGAGAGGATTCTCTCACGGGCGGTAAGTTAGCTCTTTCTCCTAGTTTTCTTCATAAGTTCTCCCTCACTTTTTCATTCTTTTCTTTTCCTTCCTTTCAGCCGTATCCTCTTTTTTCGGGCCCGAGAAAATTCTCCAAGCTGCCCTGGCTATCGAAGCTTACGTCCAACATCACTATCGGTATGAGGGTCGTTATTTCAAAATGGCACCTCCAAGGGTTGGTGGTCCATGCCAAGTATTATGACAAGATCTACATGGATTGGGCGGCCCTGGGTGCATTGGCGGAGGTTTGGCATCCAGAAACCCACACTTTTATCTTTCCTACTTTTGAGGCAACGGTCCTCCTCGAGGAGGCAGAACTTCTGCTAGGCTTAAGAAGGTCGATGAAGGATGACAGGATAAAGGTTTCGCGGATGTGGAAGAGGGTATCTACCGAGGAAGTTGTTGGAAGCTTTATGCCATCTGGAACCATAAAGAGCGTTCAGACCCAAAAGGGAGTCAACTTGCAAAAGCTCGCAGACTGGACCGTGACTGCCTTAGAAGGTTTGATAGATGATGAACATTTAGAAGGGCTTATGAAAGGGTTCACAATTTGTTTGGCCGGAGCTCTCCTCTTTCCTTGTACTGACAACATCGTAGAGGAAGACCAATTGGGAGCGATTTGTGGACTTTGGGAGGGAAAGAGAGTGGGGCCCGCTATCCTCGCGCATCTTTACAGTGGTCTTATGACTTCTAGCATGGGTAGGCCTCCTCACGGGTGCATGCTTCTCCTCAACTGCTGGATTGATCTTCACTTCAAATTTCATCACCACGAAGGGGTACAGACCGCCTCCAAGATTTTCGAACAAAGCCCCCTCCGTTACATGGCCGATGTGTTGGGCTTCGGTGGGAAGGTGGCCAATCGCATGCCCTGTATGAAGACACGCGGTGACTGGCGTGCTCACTTCAACTCCTTGGCGCGGGATATGTTCACTTGTGTGCCAGCATGTTTACTTTCACGTGGTCTTCTCACGAGGTCTTCTCCCATTGCGGAACTCCAGCTTATCGGTGCAATCGAATTTGTTCTTTACAATTCACACCGGTGTTGCCTGCAAATCGGCCTTCCTCGACACTCTTTTCCTACGCCATCAAACCTTCCTTTGATCAAGGAAAGGGAGCTAGGCACAAAGGGCGATGCGACAGACATGAAAGTGATCAAAGCAGCGTGGAAGGCAAGCGTTCCACGGAAGGCGATGGTGTTTGTGAGTGAGGATCGAGAGCTATGGAAGGCTTATGTAATGGAGCTTGGGAAAATGAGGCCTGAGGTGCCCAAACCCTGATGTATCTTGTTTTGAAATAAATGCAAAGCCTTAATGCCATTGCACTCTCTTTCAGTCTCTCCCTTCCCCTTTTCTTTGTGACTGGAATGGCGGACGTCGGGTGATGGTCGGCCGTCACTGGATAGGAGCTAGGGGATTGAAGCAACTACAGTATGCGGAGTTGCCCTGAGATGTCATGGAGCTGAGGATTTCTCTTCAGGTGGCGAGGAGAGAAGTAAACTGGGAGAGGATGGAAAGAGAGGAGTGGATAAAGCGACATCGGGATCGAGACGAGAGGAGGGCACGTGAGGCCCAAGTGATGAAGCTCCGGAAGAAACAGCGCTCGGACACGTCACTCCTTTAGAGTCACTACCGATTGGAGAAGAGTTGGAGCTCATAGTGAAGGAGCTCCTAGGGTTGGTATAGTCTCCATTGTAGAGTAGGGGGCGGCTCAGCCAACAGCCTCGGGTTCAAGAGCTTCGCGGCTGTCGGGGTCGCGAGAGAGGCCAGAGGAGGGCGAGGAGCGCTACTAGAGAGGGTGGGAAAGTGCGATGCGATCAGATAATTGCAGCGTCGCAGAGCTCTAGATGACCTCCCAGAGACCTCCCCCTTAGGAGAGGAGAGAGACGACCAAGAGGGTGGTGCGAGATTTAGCAAGTTGCTCATACACCCGCTCTCTTCTCACGGTGAACATGACAGTTTATATGGATGTATGAATGGAACGACTTGCTCTCATGTGACGGGTTTGCCCTCCATGCGTTCCTTCTCTTCTACGCCTCCTCTTTTCATGCCGTCCCCATGTGACGTGTTTCACAGAACTCCCCTGAGATAACAGATCGTGTCTCAGACCTATTGTGCATTTCTTTCAGGAGAATCCATCACAAATTTTAATGATGTGCTACCGAATTCAAAGATGCCAACCGCCCTTCTGTCCTCTTTCCATGTAGACGAGTCCACTCCCAGATTCAAAGATATCGACTCCCATTGTCCTTTCTCCTGTGGATGAGTCCACTCCCAAATTCAAAGAGGTCGACCTGCATTGTCCTTTCTCCATGTAGATGTCCTCATCTCAACTTTATTTGAATCATGATGAACACATGGAACCTAGATGTGTAGGGTGTGAATCAACCCGCTACGCCCCCGACCTCGTTTACTTCGAGTGAAAGATGGGTGCTTTGTTACAAGGCCCATTGCAAGAGGAACTGGGATAAATCTGGATCATATCCCTTCAATACTATAAATACTCCCCCCGCCTGCTTCACCTGAAAGCACGGAGTTGTGGAGACTGGTTAGAAGAGTGAAAAGTTGACAGAAGGGAGTAAGAGTTTCTCAGTCTCTGAGATGGAGGGAGAGTCTAGTTTCAGGGTGGAGGGCGAGTCTTCCCGCTCCACGAAGAGCAGCAGATCCAGTGGTAGTTCCAGGAGACTCTCCGATGTTGAAAGGCCGCTTAGTGAGAGGACCCAATCGGAGCTTGTAAACGAGCCAGTTCTTCCCTCTCATTCTTCATGATCCCTTTCTTCCTTTCTCATTCTTTTTCTATTTTTTATATTTTAATGATGCACCCGCTTCTCACTTCATGTGTAATCCATAGAGTATGACGAGGTCACACATCTCATTGGAATTAGTGGTGGCTGCCTATCGAGGCTTGCCTGACTTCCAGAAAGTCCGGCTTGATGCGATGGGGTTTGGTGCATTCCTCTGGATCGAACCCATTAAGCTCAACCTCGCCCTCATCCAAGCATTGCGCGAGAGATGGGACCCAGAGAGTCATGCCTTCTTGATGCCCTGGGGGCACATGGTGCCCAGTCTCGAAGACGTGGCCCGAATTACTGGCCTTAGAGTGGATGGCGAGGCGGTGACCGGGGTCACCTACCCCGATTATCGCGAAGTGGCTCAGAAGCTTCTTGGTCTGGAATTAAAGGACCAAAAGAACAGGTCAATAGCCAAGGCGTCTATCATGGAGGCATTGGGGCTGACTGACACTCATCACCGTGATAACGAGTCCTTGGAGGAATTCATGGAGAGAGCGGAAAGAGGGTCCCGCGCTGTGTATTGCGTGGATGCCAGTAGCTGGGAAAGGTCAAACACGGACTTGAGGATATTCCTCCTCTTCCTGCTGGGAAAGTTACTGCTGGGTTCCAAAGGAGACGATATCCATTGTCGTTTCCTAGAATTTTTGGTGGACCTAGAGAGGGTAGGGCAATATGCCTGGGGAGCCGCCGTGCTGGCGCATCTGTTCGCAAGTCTGTCCCAAGGGACAGATTGAGAGGTGACTGTGAGTGGCTTCATACCGTTTCTCCAGGTAATTATTTATTTATTTATTAATGCAACTAATATATTTCATGAAATGCTGATGACATGTGACGACACAGGTATGGAGTTATTACTACATCCCAATGGGGCGAGCTCGACAGTGGCGTGTGGCTGTGGCACCACTAGCTCGGCGGTGGCAACCCATTATGAGCACAGCCTCTCTATCTTACCGGCTGATGGTATTAAGGCGTGAGCTGCAAGAGTTCCCCGCAGAGATGGTAAGACTCCATTTTTTTTTGTCTTTTCTTTTGCCTCTCTTTTTTGGTCCTTTTGAGTGATTAAGGAGATATACGCATGCCAATGTAGCTGATCTGGAGGCCTTACTCGGGCTTGGTCGATGTCGACCAGCCGTGGGTCATCACAGGTCACCCTCGATTTGGTCGGGACCTTTGGGTTCGCTGCCTGAATGAAATCAAGCCACTCCGACTACGATTGGTCATGAGGACTCTAGGGCTTGCCCAGGAATGGGTAGATATGACCGCACCATCCCGCGTCGGGAGGAAGACACGTGGGCCGGTAACCTGTGTTGACTGGCGGGTGCGCTTCCCCGAACAATATGAAGATTGGCAGCGGGGTGGCATGCTCGTGGAGTCGCACGCCCGAGATAGTGAAGATTATCTTCGTCTCTATAGGGTGATGTACGCAGAGCGACTTCATCCTGAGGGACTTGTGGAGGTGTAATTCCTTTCTCACTTTTTGATCATTTTTTTCCTATTTTTTTATCATTTTTTTAAATGTAATGCTGACTCCTATGACATGGGTTTAGGATGCCCGTGATACCATGATAGCGAACTTGCGGGCTCGCTTGGCGGACACGGAGGAAGAGTTGGGTGACACCCGTGACGCTTTACATGTCTCGGTGAGTATGTATGCAAATGCATATTCCTAATTATACCCCTAGGTTTCTGGTGTTTAGCCACTCATTGCCACTTCTTGCTATCATAGCGCGCTCGGCTTGACGCAACCCTGCCAGCAGTAGGGGCAGAGGGTGCTTCTTCCAATCTATGGATTCCTTCGTCGGAACTAGATTCGCTCCATGAGTAGCTTGCCCGTGTAACATAGCGCGCCGCGGAGGCAGAGGGAATGCTTTCCGTGCAGGTGCAGGTTCCTCTTATCTGAGCTTCTCTGTTTATGTCTCATCACACCCCTGAAATGAAGGATATAGCAGGCCGAAGAGATGCAAGAGATGTTTGCTCATGCATCACAAGGGAAGGCCAGGATAGCGGAGCTAGAGGAGGAATTGTAGCGTCGCTCAGATGACAATTTTTCATGGGACGCCATGGAGCTGAGGATCACCCTTCAGCTGGAAAGGGATGACAGAGAGAGGGAACGTGCTGAGAGAGA
Source organism: Amorphophallus konjac (assembly GCA_022559845.1). NCBI lineage: Eukaryota > Viridiplantae > Streptophyta > Magnoliopsida > Alismatales > Araceae > Amorphophallus > Amorphophallus konjac. The sequence continues at coordinate 291,694 of JAHNEJ010001983.1, read as the reverse complement.
AAAGGACAGGGAAAGAGAGAAGGCCAAAAGATCAGCCGAGAAAGAGGAGAGGAGGGCCCTGGAGGCCCAACTATTTGAATTGAGGACCAGTCTCGGTCTCACCGAGCAGTGGCTGAAGGATGGCGAGGAACACTACCGAAGGGCACGAGAGCGTGGCTTTCGTGTTAGTAGCTTCTTTGCTCCCCCCGCAGATCGACATCGGGGAGTGGAGATAGAAAGAGGACCACAAAGCGGTAGAAGTACCGCTTTTCATAGTTGGATAGCACCTTCTAGAGTTTCTTGTCCAGAAAGCAACGAGACGAGTAATGTAGAGAAGGAGGGTGGGAGCTAATGTAAACTCTCTCTTGTTGTTCATTTTTTCGGTTGAGAGTGGAATAAAATGTTTTGTGCTTGGTTCTCTGCTTCTTTCTGATCTCTCGAATCCCTGCACACATCTAAGCAAACAAGTTAGTATTTCTGTTCTGACTTGCCCCTTGCTCAATAAACAAACGTGATTTTGAGCTATCCTTGATAACGAGTCAAGGGGCAAGCCTTTATTAACAAAGGCAATGATAAAAGACAATGATGAATGTGGCACACAAACACACAGATGCAAGTGAAAATTTAAAATGAGATGTTGCATACAAATGCAATCATGCGAAATGTGATTTTTTTTGTTTTTGTGTTTTTATTCATTTTTTTGTTTTATTGTTTGTTTATATATATTTTTTGATCTTTTACATTTCCATTTTTTTTGCATATACATTTTTCTCATCTTTTTTGGGTTTTTGGATTTGTTGTTTTTTTGTTTGTTTTTGGTTTGTTTAATATTTTTTTGTTTTTGCTAATGCATGACGACCACTCGATATAACATCTGACTTGCATGAGAATAGGGTTTTCTTACTAACCTCCCAGGCATCCTAAGTGCACATCTAGGTTGATTTGGGCCTCTAGACTCCTCGAATGATAATCCCGCCGGTTAAGACTTATCCTGATGACAATACCGTCATACCATGCTTAGGCTTCCAGTTGCTTCCGACCACCGGGATTCACCCAAAAAGTGTTCAAGGTAAATGATTTGCCCGACCCGGGTCTATTTCCTCACAACTCTAGATGATATGTAATGGAACGTCGTGGAACCCAAACGACCAACCGCGCGACACTGACCCGGAATCAGACGCCGTCGCACCCATAGGTGACGCGCTTGCATTGGTCTAAGCCCGAGGTTAGATAAGAAAGCATTAAGGTGGTAGACAAGGGTCTTGACCGGCCAGAAACACGGAGACTCCTTCACGACAACGGCTTTTGCTTTTCAAAAAAATGGACAACCATATGTTTGCATTGAAATGAGGTTACAAGCTTTGGCAAGCTTCACCCTTCGGGAACTCCATTGAGCCTTCATCTTTAGGGGAAGAAGGAAGAATATTGGGGGCAAACCTCCTGAGAGGACCGGCAAAACCGTTAACCCGGCGAGCCAGTAGGGGCGCACTTAACTTCCCCTTTCGGGCAACTTCAGACCAAATCTCGAGCATTTGCATCTCATGACCCCTTTTGTATAGGATTTGACTTTCAGTCAAAGGGGTTTCATTAGTGGGATCAGGCACGGTTACGACCAGGCTTCTCACTTGACTTTGATTTTGTTCTTCTTTTCTGATTTTTTCTTGACAGATTTTTGCGAGGGACATAGTATTTTGACATTATGGAATCCCTCTTGGCTGCCTGCGGGGACACTGCCCTCTTCTCGTACTCTGACCTATGCTCGAGGATATGGGCCCTACTCTCACCCTAGGGGTTGTGTTCATGTTTCCCGTGCTCAGCGTTTTAAGGGCGCCGGCTGTCTTATTCGGTCGAAAAGAGAAAGAATAAAGATTTAAGCCTTCTGGAGACCTTCTGGGAGAGGCCTCACCATAAGCGATGCTACCGATCTTTTATAGAACACATGTGTACATGTATGTTGCCTTCTTTTGAGGGGGGGCATAAGCCGAACTAGCCGGGCAGGGATCTCCACGGTTCTGGCAAACCAAGATCCGGAACCTACCAAGTCTTAATAGGCCCTATCCTAATATGGAGGTTGAATGCAATGATTTAACTACATGGTAGTCTCCAGGCATTGGCATTTTGAATTTTCTATTTTTTTTCTTTTCATTTTTTTTCTTTTGTTTTTTGTATATATATATATTTTTGTTGTTTTCATTATTTTTCTATTTTTTTGTTGTTTCATCATTTTTTGACACTATGTACACCTATCTAAGGGTAGTACTTCTTAAGATAAAGCTCATTCCAATGGTGGGATAACTCGATCCCCTCAGCATTGACTAGCCTATAGGCGTTGCCATTATGCACAGCCTGAACCACGTACGGTCCTTCCCAATTGGGTTAGAGTTTAGAACGCGGCCCACCAGGTTTTACAAACATTCTTTTCACTACCATTTCACCGACTTGAAATTTCCTTTCAATGACCTTCTTTTGATGAAAACGTGTGAGTCTATTCTGATATACACGTGTATGCTCGACAGCGGCCAGCCGTTTCTCATCTAAGAGTTCCAACTGGGCAAGGAGTGAATCACGACGTTCATCGAGGGGAAGCTCCTTGTCCAACTGTACCCTGAGAGAAGGAACCAAGATTTCATACGGAACTACCGTCTCCATCCCATAAGTGAGGGCGAATGGAGTTTGCCCAGTGGGAGTACGGATTGAAGTGCGATAGGCCCATAGAGCTTCAATCAACTTTTCTGACCAATCCGAGAACTTGTTTGACTCACAGGTCTTTTTTATAATTTTAATCAATGTTTTATTAGTGGCCTCTGCTTGGCCATTACCTTGTGGATAATAAGGTGATGAATGATGCAATGCAATTTTATACCTTTTGCAGAGGTCCTGAAGGTCCTGAGAAATGAATTACGGCCCATTGTCGGTGATGATTGTACTTGGAATGCCGAACCTGGCGATGATGTTCTTCATGATGAATTTGCAGACTGTTGATGCTTTAATCTCCACGTAAGCTTCGACTTCGGCCCATTTGGTGAAGTACTCCGTTGCAGTAAGGATGAATGATTTTTACTTAGTGAGGGAGTTAGGATTACCAAGAGGACCAATGACATCGAAAGCCCACATGGAGAAAGGCCATGGGGAGGACACTGGATGAAGTGAAGAAGATGGGGAATGAATTTTATCGGCATGAAGTTGACACTTGACACACCTACGGATATAGACGGCACAATCCTCTTCCATGGTGGGCCAGTAAAAGCCTTGCCGAAGGATTTTCTTGGCAAGCATTTGGCTATTCACATGGCCACCGCACACACCAGAGTGTGCTTCCTCGACGCATTTCCAGACCTCCTCTTCATCGAGACATCTTAGAAGAACACCAGTAAGACTTCTCTTGTACAGCACTCCTCCGACCAACATGTATCTCTGTGCCACTCTCCTTATGGCTTTCCTATCTTCCGATGTAGCTTCTCCAGGGTAGGACTGATCTTTGCAATACTTGGCAATTTCGTAAAACCATGGCTTTTCTTCATCAGCCAATTCTTCTTCTAATTCTGCCAACATGATTTCCCTCTTCTCAAGGATTTCTTCCTGTAGGGCCTTTCTTACTATCCTGTCCTTGATATTTACGTAGGAAGCGTCATCAACTACAGGGGCGTGACGCTTGTAGATGGAAATGGACTCAAACCATCTTCCTAGAGGGAACGTTAAAGATGATGCCAATGAGGCGAGGGCATCGGCCAGAATATTCTGATGACGAGGGACATGGACAAAGATCAATTTGGTGAACAGTTTGGTAAAGGCAGCAGTGAGTTCTTGGTACGGCTTGAGTTTGGGATCGCGAGTGCGATATTTGGTGAGCACCTGGCGAAGAATGAGTTGACTATCACCTACGACTCGCAATTCAGTGATACGAAAAGAATGAGCGAGTTCCAGGCCAGCTAGAACAACTTCATATTCAGCTATATTGTTGGTAACTGGGAATTTGAGCTGGTATGCCAGTGGGAATGTAAGGCCTTCAGGTGACAGGAGGGCAACGCCGATTCCTTTCCCTTGGGAATTTAGAGCTCCATCAAAATGTAACATCCACATGTAATCATCTGATTGGTTGATGGATATTAGTTCCTCATCTGGAAACTCTGATTGGACAGGATCGAATTTGGGGAGAGGATGGTGAGCGAGATGCTCATCTATGGCATACCCCTTGATCGCCTTTTGCTGAATGTAGGTGATGTCAAACTGAGAAAGAAAGCTTTGCCATCGTGCTAATCTATCCGTAAGGATAGATTTTTCCAGAAGGAACTTGATAGGGTTCATTCGGGCAATCAGATGGACTTCATGAGCTAGAAAGTAATGTTTCAACTTCTGCACTACCCAGACAAGGGCGGCACAAGTTTTCTCCATAGCCGTGTACTTCTGCGCACAGGGGTTGAGGAGTTTGGACAAGTAATAGGTCGCCCTTTCCTTGCCCGCTTCATCGGCTTGTGCTAGGACAGCTCCCACGGAGTCGTCCAGGACTGAGATGTAAAGGATTAAAGATTTACCTGGCGTGGGTGGATTGGCCAGATATTCCTTCAATCCTTCAAAAGCTTTTTGACATTTAGAATTCCAAAGGAATTCTACTCCTGACTTAGTCAACTCGTAGAAAGGTTTGCACCTTTGCGAGTGTTGGGACACAAATCGACGAATGAATTGTAACCTTCCGATTAACCCTCAAACTTCTCTCAGGTTTTTCAGAGGTGGCATATCCCTAATTTCTTTAGCTTTGTTGGGATCTATTTCAATACCCCTCTTACTCACAATGAAACCAAGCAATTTACCTGACGAGACACCAAATACGCACTTTTTTGGATTCATTTTCAAATTGAACTCCCTCGATCTTTGCAGCACCTTAGCTAGAACTCTCGAGTGTTCTGCCCTAGTCCTGGATTTCACCAGTAAATCATCTACATACACTTCTAAATACACATGCATCATGTCATGAAATATTTCCATCATAGCCCTTTGATAAGTAGCTCCAGCATTCTTCAAACTAAATGGCATGACCAAATAGCAATAAGTTCCCCAAGGTGTAGTAAATGATGTCTTCTCCTGATCCTCTTCCGCCAAACGGATCTGATTATACCCTAAAAATCCATCCATAAACGAGAGAGTTTCATAGCCTGCTGTATTATCAACCAACACGTCGATGTGAGGCAAGGGGAAATCATCTTTTGGACACGTGCGGTTAAGGTCCCAAAAATCGATACAGATTCTCACCTTTCCATCCTTTTTCATGACCGGGACAATGTTTGCCACCCATTGAGGATATAGGATGACTCTAATAAACCTGGCTTTGTGGAGCTTATTAACCTCCTCCTTCATCTTCAAAGCCATCTGGGGGTGGAAACATCTTAGCCTTTGCTTTACCGAGACAGACCCTGGTTTTAGCGTTAGGCGATGTTCGACCAGGGTGGAATCCAATCCCGGCATATCCTCGTAGCTCCATGCGAACGTGTCTCTATACTCCTTGAGAACCTCGATCAATTCCTCTTCTTCAGATGGCGGCAAATTATTGCTTATGAGGACGATCCTAGGGTCTTCCTCGGTCCCCAAGTTGATTTCTTTGGTGGGTTCTTCTATAGTGGCTGATGGTTCGTCAAACCTCCTCATTCCGCTAGCATAAGCATCAGCCACATCCTCATATTCTTCATCCCCTTCTCCAATAGGGTACTCTTCATCTGTGAGCTCATAAACTCCATACCCCTCATCAATTGTGCAATCCTCCTTGCATTCTAACTCTGACCGTTGGATGGGATTTTCTAGCAATTGAGGAATGTCTAGAAAGGCATGACACCTATTGGCTAAATCTAGAAGAAATCGACGAGGAATTTGTCTACCCTTGGATTTTCTTCTAGGCACTACCCTTGACTCATTATTCCTAACCTGACTGACTTGTTCTACGGATGAAGAAGAAGTTGAAGAATGTACAGGAAAAAACCCCTCGGTGGAGGGGTAAAGAAGGTCACTCTGGGGACCTTGAATGAGTGGCCCGTAAGTCGGGGCACACTCGTGAGAGATATAGGAGGTCTCCTCAAAAGAAATGCACTGTTGAAGAGTTCGACAATTGACGTTTTTTTTTTCATTTTCATTTTCAATTACAAGACAATTGAAAGAACTTGGGGAATAAGAGGAGGGGACTATAGCTAAGGGGTTGTAAGGCTCGTTGAGCAGATCATGGTTGAAAATCTAGCGCGGGCTGAGAAACCTGCGCAAGAATGTGAGTAGAGAATGGGACCTAGGAATATCATCAGACAAACGTCTAGCCCAAGAAAGAGTCAGCAGTAACGGCTGAGGAGAATGATTAGATAGAATGACGGAAAGCGATCCGTCAATGGCAATGTCCTCTTGGCGATGAAAACTTGGAATTTCGGCAATGTCAACGACACCTTTTGGCACCTCGGAGATCAAAAATGGCCCCTCCAAGTCCGGAAGCGAGAACATCTGCTGTAACGCAATGGAAATATCATGTATATCGAACCATTTGTTCCACTCGCAGTCTGGGTCATCGTGCTTCCCCTTCTTTGTAGCCCTCGAGTAATTTTCGGCTAAGTAGGCAATCCGAACTTCCCCATGTGATTCTTGCGGCTGATCCCCCAACTGTATAACCGGCCCTTTTATGAAATGAGAGTACAAGGTCCATGTAAGAGGTTCTCCATCTTCCTCAATCGGGCCTTCAAAACCTAAGCCAGCTCTTAGGATTACCCCGGCCTTCCCTACCGGTCTCAGTCTTCCTTGTAATTGTGCTCCTAGACCTTTGCCTTGATGGTAACCTAAGTTGTTCATGATCACCCATCCCTTGGAGTGGGAAGGGGAACGTCGCGTCAGCCCGAGAAGTGGCTTTCTTTGTGTTGGTGAAGGGCGGCTAGGGTCACACACATCCAGCAGGGAAAGGATAGGCCTATGGGTCGGCCAAATAGAGGGCAATGAAGTGTTAATAGCATCCACCGTGAGGAGCAGGGGCATGCTAAACACCTTGATGATCCGTCCTTTGTACGGGAATTTTAAGCATTGGTGGTTGGTGGAAGGGACGGCATTCAGCGTCTCTATATAAGGACGACCCAATATGCCCTTGAACGCGGGGTCCATGTCGAGGATGTGAAACTCCGTAAGAACAGCAACAGGACCCACTTCTACATTAGGGATAATCCTCCCCTGTGGAGGCCTCTTGCTATTATCATATGCGGTGACTGTGATAGCTGATGGCCTTATCTATTCTAAATCAACCCCACATAGCAAGAGAGTGTTCATGGAGATCACATTGATTGAGGCACCCGTGTCCACTAGGCATGGGTTTACGGGCACCCCGTTGATATTCACTGCAATGCACAAAGCATATTTCCGAGCTTCCTAGGGGGCAAGCTCGTGGTCATGGAATGTGATGGCCGGTTGCGTGCTCGTCGGTGTCAGCACCGACGATATCTTCTCTACTGGGAGATCCTCGTTCACCATGACCATTTGGAGATACTTCATTAGTGCCTCTTGATGGGACATGGACCTCTTAATCAACGCCAAGATGGAGATTCGGGCAGGCATCTTGTCCAGATGTTTTAGAAGAACATATTGTGTCCCGGGGATAGATTCCTCTAACTGCTCTTCAGTTCCTTTCTCTTGTTGGGACTGTTCTGGACTCTGACTGCTCTGGGGAAAAACTCAGTGGAAGATCCTTCCACTTCGGAGCACCATGGCTTGTTGCTTTGGTTGCACCTCGACGGGGTTAGGTATGGGTTTTATCAGAGGTTTAAGTGGGGGAAGGATGGTTGGCGGAGCGGAGGTGATGACGGGTGTAGGGATCCTGATGAGGGGTTTGTTTGGGAGAGATGGAGGCGTAATGGACGGCACCTGGGATGGATGGTGGATGATGAGAGGTTTCAAGGGTAGGGGTGAAGGAGTGGCGGAGGTGGATGGGGCCTCGGATGGGTGAGGCAAAATTAGGGGCTTTGAGGGTGTAGGTAGAGGTGTGGTGGAGGGATGGACTGGGAGGGAACTGGCGACGGAGGAGCGGATAAGAGGGCGTGATGACTGTGGGACAAAAGGAGGTCCACTCGGGGGTTGTGACGTGGTTCGAGCAGAAAGAGGTGCTGACCGGATGAGGCGAGGGGGTTGGCTAGGAACGTGATTGGCAACAAGAACGGAGGTGCCCTCCGCGTGCCAACCTTGCCCTCTTCCGATTTCTGGGAAGGAAGAGATGGGGTTGACTTGCTGATTGGGTCGTTGGTGCTTCGGGAGTGGGTTTTGAACAGTGCCCATGTTTGGTTGTTGTTGTGGGACCTGCTAAGGTTGTTGTTGTTGTTGGGGTTATTGTTGTTGTAATTGTGGTCGGGGGGGAGGTCTCCTTGCCTTCAAAGTGGCGACAACTCTCCTCATTTCATCCCAATCAATTAAGTGTCCATCATTCATATCATAAATGTAGTCCTTAAAATCAAAGCAGTTCTCCACTGTATGGCCTGGCTGCCTATGGTAAACACAATATCTGGACGTCTCAACATTTAGTGGCCATATGGGTCTTTCTTTAGGCAAGACGAGTGAATTAACAGCCATGAGAGCATTAAAGATGTCCGGTAGTGATTCCGGCAATGGTGGGTAGTGAGCTCTCTTCGGGCCAATCGGCCTTCTCTGTTGTTGTGGGGGGTCGTAGTTCCCCGGGGGTGGAACATGATGGTACTGAGCAGGTGGTGGTTGTTGTTGTTGGGGATGGAAGGGTCGTGCCACATTGTTCTGATAGAAGTTGTTTTGTAGGGGAGGACGATAGGGTTGCTGACCCTGTTGGTTCTGATGGAAGGGGAGTGGTAGGGCTTGTGGAGGCCTGGGGTCGGCTTGCTGGTTGGGATTGCCAACCGCACTCACCTGCGCATTTGTCACTACCCCTTCTGTCACCCCACCTTGGACACCAGTGCCCGGCTTCCTAAACACCCTCGGCTTTGGTGGCTCGAACATATGCATGAGAGGGGAATCTTTCAGTTGTGTCTGGACATACCGAGCCCTCTCGTACAGTTCCTCCATGGTGTTGAGCTTGTTCATTGCCAGGATATGCCTAAACTGGGGGGTAGCATTTGATATAATCATCTTCACCTACTCTGGCTCTGAGATGGTATCCTTTATCCTCCCTGCCAGGGACCTCCATCTATCGGCATATTGGACGAAATCTTCATCCGAATTCATTTTTTCGGCGACCAGGTCGGTGATAGAAAGAGACGGGCCAACCCGGTTCTGGTACTTCTGTAGGAACTTCCTTTGAACCACGTCGAAGTCCTCAGCCTCACTCGGCTCTAGGGCGTAGAACCATTCCAGCGCAGGGCCATCTAATGATCTCCTAAAGAGGTATGCCAGGGATCTTTTATCATTCTGCCAGAACGAGGACTCATACATGAAGTCCTTCAAATGGGTAAAGGGGTTGCCAGTGCCATTGTACCTACGGTACGTGAGCATCTCAGAAGGGGGAAGGTGAAACATTGGTAGGACAGGCAGAGAAACTTCAGGGGTGGATTTTACATCCACCATTTTCTGTAAGTTTCGGAATTGCTCATCCATCTTGTTCAGCTTGTTCAAGAGGGACTGGGTGAACGGGTCAATTGGTGAAGGTGGCGCTTGCCACAGAGAAGGGGTAGGCCTTCCGGAGGCCAGAGAAGGAAACCAAGGACAGAAAGGGTATTGGGGTCTACCAGTGGATAGGCCCGGTTGGATTAGTGTTTGAAGGGCGGCTGGCGCAGGAGATTGGGAGGGGAATTGGAAGGAGGGAGGCTGTTGATTTGCCTGCCCGAAGAGTGAGGGGGAGGGAATGGCATGTACAGACTCTTGGATAGGAGTAGCAGCCGGATTCGGCTCCGTGGGAGAGGGGGAAACCGATTTCCCTTTCAGAATTTCCTGGAAGGCCTGGAGTTGCTCAGGGTTGAGCTGGGTGTAGGTAAGGACACCTAACAGAGAGGAGATGTCTTGAGGGGAAGATGTATCCCTGACAACATTCGGCACCTCATGTGAGGGCTCGTGGGATGGACCGGCGTCCATGGCGTAGACATGGGGCTCACCTTGGTAGCCCTGGTCCGGGCTGTATGCTATGTAAGAGCCATGACCCGAGTCATGCATTTGGGGCTCATAGCCGAAGGCGTCAGCCTCGAAAGCATCGTAATTATACTTGGCCATCCTTAACACTTTTCCAGAACGTAATAACATACACCAGCATACAAGTAGCAGAGATTAACACACAAGTAGATGCTTTACGTCCCCCTTTTGTTTTGGTTTGTTTTCTTTGTTTTTTTCTTTTTTTTTCTTTTCTCTTTTCACAAATGAGGAGTTCACACAAAAGATAGGACCCTAGTTAGAATTTTGGCCACTGCCATGTCAGCTAAGGTCGCTCGCCTCACCACGAATGGGTAACTAAACTCCGGGGAACTTCAGTTGTACAACCTGCCCAGTGAACGAAGAGGGAATCCTTCGCTGTCGGGGACTTACGGAGGTCCCGATGAAGGAGATCCTAGTCCGTCGAGAGGAATTCCCGAACGGAGAGTCCTTCCTTCACCGAGAAAAGGTGATCCTTAGAAATGGAAAAAGAAAGGGGGAAAATGCATGTAATGCAGTGCATTATAACTGAGATATGTGAAACACAAACAAAGCAAGGAGAATAGGGATTATGCAGGACAAAATAGAACTAAACAACTTTAACGAGAACAGAACTTCGGACAAGATAGAACTAAATAGGTTCAGGATCAGAACTTATTGTAGGACAGGACAAAACTAAACAATCTCACAAGATCAGAACTTATGCAGGATGGGACAAAACTTAAACAATTTTTACAAGGACAGAGTTTATGTGGGATAGATTAGAACTAGACAATTTATCACAAGATAGAACTTATGCAGGATAAAATAGAACTAAACAATTTATCACAAGATAGAACTTATGCAGAACAGAGTATAACTAGACAATTTTCACAAGATCGAAACTTATGCAGGAAACGGAACTAAACAAATTTTCACAAGAATAGAATTTAAGTAGGGTGGAATAGAACTAAACGAATTTTCACAAGGTAAAGGAAAATAGGAAATGTACCTGATAGAGCACCATTGAGGGTTTTTTTTCTTTTTTCTTTTCTATCTTCTCCACTTTTTTTTTCTTCTCTCAATTTGGGGATGCCAGATGGGAAGTGCTTTTGGGAGAACACGTCCACTTGTCAGGACGTGTCCGCACAATGGCTGACAGTTGCTGAGGGCGATGACGTTGAGTACGCACCTGGGGCTCCAGGCGTGCCCTCGAGCTGAAGCCCGTTTTTTGGAAAACAACGGAAAGAAATGGAACAATGTGAATCTCTCGAGAAATCAAGGGAATGAGGGGGAAGTGCACGAGGTGCACGAGGGATAAACGCAAAGCAAGGTGCTGCTTGGAGCACGACTGTAGCACACACGGGCGCGATGGGGAGGGGTACACGTGGGTGCCAATGGGGGAGGGGCACACACGGGTGCCAATGGGAAACTGTAGCGCACGTGGGCGCAATAGGGAAGGGCACACGCAGGTGCCAAATCACATGGGTAACCGAATGAAAAGCAAAAGAGGTCCCACCGTGATCGCCAAGAGATGTGGACGGACGTCACGGGGTTTAAGAGAGGGGAGGGAAACACGTTACGCTGGGAAAACGCGGGAAAGGGACTCCCGGAGAGGGTTGTCTCTACCGGGCTCGAACGGCGAAAATATACGGAACGAGAAAACCCACGGAATGGAAATGTACAACGAAATGAATTGACATAAGGAAATTACAGAATGGAAACCACCGCGAGGAATTACTTCCGTCCACGGGGTTTAAGCAGAAATTAAAAGAACAAAATTGCGGAATGAAAAGGCTCCGCGAGGAATTACTTCCGTCACGGGACCTCCGCGAGGAATTACTTCCGTCACGGGGTTTTGACAAGAATTGAAGGAATTAAAATTACAGAATTGAAAGGCTTCGCGAGGAATTACTTCCGTCACGTGCACCTTCGCGAGGAATTACTTCCGTCACAGGGTTTAGACAAAAATTAAAGAAATAAAATGATAGAATGAAAAGGCTTTGCGAGGAATTACTTCCATCACGTACACCTTCGCGAGGAATTACTTCCGTCGCAGGGACCTCCGCGAGGAATTACTTCCATCCACGGGGGTTTAAACAAAAGGAAAAAGTGACAGAAAAGAAAGGGGGAGGGGGGGTGTGATCGCCAGGGGCTGAGAAGCCCAAGGGAAAGCTGTGATCGCGTTCACTGCCAGAGCGGGAGCAGTGCGGGTCCTCTCTTTCTCTTCTTTCGGCCGACCGACGAAGAGGGATTCCTTCGGTTACACTGATTTTGTTATTCTTTCTTTTTTTTGTTTTAGCTTTTGTTATTATTTTAACTGGTTACCCCTACACAAAGAACAAACAGAGAAAAATAACTAAATGAGAATGACGGTGATCTAGTACAAATCCTTTAGAAAATGATACTGAGAATAACATAAACAAATACGGACCTGGTTGGTGGTGTGTAAAACCCCTTTAGAACTAGAGGATGGTAAATGATATGATGGAATGCACAAATGTGAAGACGCTCACAAACCAGGCCCTCTCGGAGAGAGAGGTGTGGCATAGATGCTAAATGATGCATGTAACGTAATTAAGTGACTGATTAAAAATAAAAAGGGGAGAAAAGCTTATTGGGGGAGGCCGATGACGGGCTTTGGACAAGCTTCTCCGAAGTGAGGATGGCACGAGCGTACGCTGAGATGTAACATGTTCTCGTATACTCCGACGTCCGGAAACTCGGCAGGACCTTCCGGGTATCGATACCGCCCTGAAAAGGAGAAAGGGAGAGAGAGAGAGAGAGGGAGAGAGCTTTTTCGTTCTTTTTTTTTGTTTTCAGGATTTTTATACTTTGGTTTTAAAGGGAAGATAATACAAGAATGAGAAAATAATAATAATAAAAAAGATAATAATAGGGAAAAGATATATATATATATATATATATAAAGGGGGAGAGAGGAAGATAATTGAGAAAGAGAAGATAAATGAATAAATAAAAAAAGGAAATAGTTGAAAAAGGGATCGAGAGAGGGAGGGGGAAAAGAGAGATCTGGAGAGTGTGGGAGAGAGAAGAGATCAAGAGGGTGAGAGAGAGAGAAGAAAGTGTGACGGGGGGGAAAGAAGACAGAAAAGAAAGGGGGAGAGAGATCGAAAGAAAGAGGGAGAGGGGAGAGAGAAGAAGAGAGAGGGAATAAAGGGAGAGAAAGAGGGAGAGAGAGGGGGGATTAAAAAATAAAAAAAGAAGGAGAGGGAGAGAGAGATCGAGAGGGAGAGGGAGAGAGATCGAGAGGGAGAGGGGAGTGAGAAGCGGAGAGAGGGAGAGAGAGAGACGGTAGGAGGGGATAAAAAAAATGAAAAAAAGAAGTGAGAGAGAGGGAGATCGACAGAGAGTGAGAGAGAGGAGAGAGAGAGATGAAATGGGGAGAGGGAGAGAGACGCAGAGGGGGAGGGAGAGAGAGAGAGAGAGGTTGCGGGAGGGGGAGAGAAAGAGAGAGAGCGGGTGAGGGAGGAGAGAGAGACGGGGAGAGAGAAGAGAGACGGGGTAGAGATGAGAGAGACAGAGAGAGAACGGAGATGGAGGGAGAGAGCAGAGAGAGAGAGAGAGCGGACGCGAGAGGGAGAGAGAGAGAGAGTGAGACAGAGAGAGAGAAAACGGGGAGAGGGAGAGAGAGGGAGCGGAGAAAAGAGAGAGGGAGAGAGAAAGAGAAGCAGAGAGAGATCGGTGGGGAGAGACGCGGAGGGAGAAAGAACGAGGCCGGCAGTGGGTGGCCGGTGGCGACGGCGACGGTCGCGGGTGAGGAGGGCTGCTCGGCGGCGGGCGTCCGGCGGGTGTGGAGTGAGCTCGATGGTGACGGATGCAGCGGCAGTTGGAGGTGGTGGCGACGTGGAGACGGTGGCGGTGCTCACGGGCGACATGGGAGGTGGCTGCGGAGGGTGCAGCAACGGTCGGAGGGGGGGCGCTCGGACGGCGTGAGGTGCGGCAGCGAGAGGGAGGCCCGCGTGCTTCACGGCAGTGTCGACGACGAGGACGTGATGGTTGGCGGTGGCGATGCTTCCGGTCGAACGGTGCGGCGACGAAGGAGATGGCTGGAGGGGCAGCGGCGTGGCGAACGACGGCGACGAGGGGAGGTAGCCGGTGGGGTGGTCGCGGCTATATGGGGGTTGGAGAGAGTGGTCCAGTTATGGGGGGTGCAGTGAGCTTGAGAGAGAGAGGGAGATGGTGGAGGGTGGCTGCGGCATCTGCAGGTGGAGGGACTGGCAGGGGAGAGGAAGGGCGCAGTGGAGGTCGGGGACGTGGAGGTACTGACGTGAGTGGTGACAAGGGGAGGGGGAGGCGGAGGACTGTAGGGTGGTGGCCGAAGGTGGCAGTAGCGGTTGACGGTGGTCAGAGGGACGCTAGGACGGCGTGAGGTGAAGAAAGTGAGGGTGAGTGTCGAGGGAATGAGGGGGTTGGGTGGTGGCTGCAGAGGGAGAGAAGGGTGGCCGGAGGTGGTCGATGTGGTCGAGCGTGGGAGGTGGCCGCAAAGGAGAGAAAGAGGAGGGGAACCGGGAGGTGGGGTGGCTGTCGTGGGAGAAAAAGAAGGGAGGTCGAGGTTACTCCCGGCTGGGGAGGTTGGGAGGAAAAAAGAAAAAAATGGGAGAGGGTGGTTGGGTCGTGGGAGGGTGAGAGAGAGGAGAAAGAAAGTCAAAGAGAGGGAGAGAGAGAATACGTGAGAAGGGAGTTCACGTGATTAGTCAGAGGGTGGGGTTGGGAGCTTTTGTGTGCATATTTTTGAGTGGGGACAAGATCCGAGAAGAATGGGGAGTGAGTTAAGATGAGAAGTTAAGATTAGTATATATAACGTATATATGTAGAAGGTGGGCCAAGCCCTATTAATGTATTCTTTTTTCTATTTTTATTTTTATCTCTCTCTCTCTCTCTTTTTCATATTTTATATATACATATATATAAGTCCATCAACCCCCTCTTTACTTTATTCTTATTATTATTCTTCTCTTTTTTTGTCTTGTTTTTATTTATTAATATATGTATATATATATATATATATATTGTGAGATCAAATGAAATTGCAAGAAAATTGAAAATCACTCAGGTGATTCAAATGTGCGAGCTACTTTGGGGCGTCTTAGCGTAATACGGGATCTGCTCAGCATAATACTAAAATGTCGTGTCTACATTATCCTTAAACCAGGGGCAACACCCGTTAAACAAAGATCAAGAAGATTCCACCCTCAAATGGCCTTCAAGATAAAGGACGAAGTTCATAAATTGCACAAGGCCAAGTTTATTAGAGTTTTTTTATATCCGCAATGGGTGGCAAGTATAGTCCATGTAATGAAGAAGGATGGAAAGATTCAGATTTGTATTGATTTCAGGGACTTAAATAAGGCATGTCCGAAAGATGATTTCTCGCTTCCTCGCATTGATGTGTTAGTAGACAATCCGGCTGGGTATAAAGTCCTCTCGTTTATGGATGGGTATTTAAAATACAACCAGATCTGTCTTGCTCCAGAGGACCAAGAGAAGACCTATTTCACCACGCCTTGGGGCACATACTGCTATGTTGTCATGTCATTTGGATTGAAGAATGCAGGTGCCACGTATCAACGGGCAATGATGGCTATCTTCCACGACATGATGCACGTGTATATGGAAGCCTACGTGGATGATATTTTGGTGAAATCAAGGTCCAAAGAAGAACACCCCGCCATTCTAGCCAAGGTATTGCAAAGGGCTAGGGAGTACAAATTAAAAATGAATCCAAAGAAATGTGTGTTCGGAGTTGCATCAAGGAAATTGCTAGGGTTCATAGTTAGTAAACGGGCGATTCAGATCGATCCGAATAAGGCAAAGGCCGTAATGGACATGCCCCCACTAAAGAATATCACTGAACTGTGAGGATTGATTGGGAATTTGCAGTTTATTCGAAGGTTCATATCTCAACATTCGTAAAGATACCGCCCATTCTATGATTTGTTGAAGGCGGGGGCCGAATTTTAATGGAATGAACAGTGTCAGAAGGCCTACTAGGATCTTGAGATTTATTTATCTAATCCCCTAGTTCTAAAACCACATGTCCCTGGGAAACCCCTGATGTTGTACATTTCTGGTATTCAGGACTCCTTAGGAGCTGTCCTGGCGCAAGTAGACGATGAAGGAAGAGAAAGGGCAGCATACTACCTCTCCAGATTGTTTAATCCTGTTGAATCTAAGTATACTGCCATGGAGAAGACCTACGCAGTGCTAGTATGGGTAGCTCAGAAACTCAAGCATTATTTCCTTGCCCATGAGGTTAAGTTGATATCAAGAATGGACCCAATCCGTTATCTCTTAGAGAAACCTGTCCTTTCTAGCAGATTAGCTCACTGGCAGAGCTTTCTTTCTCAATTTGATATCACCTTCGTTGTCCAGAAAGCGATCAAGGGATACGCGATTGCTGAACATCTCGCTCATTCTCCTATCCCTCGCAATGATTCAATCCAGGACGAGTTGCCTGATGAGCACCTCGTTGTAATCACTCATCTCCCCTTCTGGTCTTTGCACTTTGACGGTGCATTAAATTCTCAGGGCCATGAGATCGGTGCCGTTCTCCTTACTCCAGAGGGAGTAACCATCCCTATTGCTTATCAACTCTCTTTCCCTGCCACAAATAATATAGCCGAGTATTAGGCTCTCCTAGCCGGTCTGAAGCACGCCTACCTCTTAGGCGCACGATGTCTCAATATTATAGAACATTCTCAATTGGTGCTGCGTCAAGTTCTTTCAACGTACCGCACCCGTGACCCTAAACTCAAGCCTTATCAAGATTTGGTCACGCTCTTGGCTAGGCAATTCCGTAAGCTCATTTATATTCACACTCCTCATTCTTAGAACATTCTGGCTGATGCACTTGCTTGCTTCTTCCCTCTCTTTCCCTCTTAGTTGTGCCACTGAGACCATCGTGGTCCAACGGTTAGACGCTCCTTCCCTCCAGGATCCTTGGTTCGATCACCTTAGGAAATCTGTAGAGAAGAAGGCTGAAAGGAAGAATTTGAAAGAAGTATCATTAACTGAGCTTGAGGAGATTATAGAAGAAGAGGACTTGCCATAGTATTATGAAATAGAGCAATATTGTAAGGATGGATCCTTCCCAGAGACGGCCAATGCCGAGCAGCGCAAGGCCATTAGAAGAGTCGCCGCCAGATACACGATTGTCGCAGGAGAATTGTATAGGCGAGCTCTTAATGGAGTTCTCATGAGATGTCTGGATGACGATGAGGCTTGGAAGGTAGTAGAAGTAGCTCATGCAAGTGAGTGCGGAGGGCACGTTAATGGACAGGCGTTGGCAAAGAAAATTCTCAGGCAGGGCTATTATTGACCAACCCTAGAAGAAGATTGTTCCACCTATGTCCGTAGGTGTCTTCAGTGCCAACTTCACGCCGATAAAATTCATGCTTCTGCTTCTTCTCTCCATCCTCTCTCTACTCCTTGGCCATTCTCGATGTGGGCCTTTGATATCGTTGGACCACTTGGCGACCCTAATGCTCAGGTTAAACAAAAATCATTCATCCTTACAGCAATCGAGTATTTCACCAAGTGGGTGGAAGCTGAAGCATATGCCGAGGTCAAAGCTACCACAGTATGCCATTTCATTCTCAAGAATATCATCTCGCGATTTGGAGTGCCAAGTGATATCGTCACCGACAACGGGCCTCAATTTGTATCTCAAGAACTCTAGGACCTATGTAATAAATTTAATATTTCATTGCATCATTCATCACCATACTACCCTCAAGGGAACGTTCCAAGCCGAGGCCACAAATAAAACCCTTCTAAGAATCATTAAGAAAACATGTGAGTCACACAAATTTGCTAATTGGGCCAACAAATTGATAGAAGCTCTATGGGCTTATCGCACCTCCGTCCACACTCCCACGGGGCAGCCTCCTTTTGCCCTCACCTATGAGATGGAGGCGGTACTCCCATACGAGATCTTGATCCCTTCCCTAAGAGTGCAGCTGGACAAAGAACTTAATCTCGACGAACGTCGAGAGGTGTTGCTAGTACAACTGGAACTCTTAGATGAGAAGAGGCTTAACGCGGCCAATCACGTCTCTGTTTATCAAAAACGTGTCTCGCGGCATTTTCAAAAGAAGGTTATCGAAAGAAAATTTCAAGTGGGTAACATGATTTTGAAGAGCAAATTTATCAGATCAGTAGGTCCTCGGTCTAAATTGCAACCCAATTGGGAAGGGTCGTTTGTAATTAAAGAAATCTATCCTGGGAACGCGTATCATCTTGTTAATGCGGAGGGTGAGGAATTGCCAAATCCGTGGAATGGGTTATATTTAAAACGTTTTATCCATAGAGTAAAGCCAGCAACGGCCCGGTGGCGGGGTGTCCCTTTACTTGATCATGAAGGGAGGTCCCTGGTTCAATATTCATACACTACACGACCCCCGTGGTTCAGTTTTCCTTTCTTGTACAACAACGTTTCTCCCTTGGCCATGCCTAGGGGCAAGTGAAAATCCTTATTTTTTTCTCCTCTTTCGGCCGAATATAGGGGCAAGCGGTGAATAAGGGGGCGAGAACTGATCTAGACACCTCGATAAAAAGGAAGGTCTCAAATAGGGATAGTCCGTTATGACCTAATTCCGCATTCATAAAAGCAAAAGAAATAAAAGAAAAGGGGCAAAATCAAAAGCAAAGCTAAAAAGCTCATTCAGAAGCTCGAAGCTCAATGCTCCCAAAAGAATGAAACTAGGCATGGCAAGAGTGGCAGTACAATTTTTTCGCGGGACATGATGAGCTTGGTCGTATGCGTGCCTAGAGCGGATGTGGGTTCGATGATGGACACAAAGTCCCGGTGCAACAGACCAAATTCTTTGAAAGAGGTTGTCACGGGAAGAACTCAAGCCTTAAAACCTCTATACCTGTTGTCGGCTTTCCTATCAAATTCTCTTTTATTTTCTAATGACTAGACTGTACCCCGAGTATGGCCTCGGTAGAGGCACCGTTAAGTAGGATTGGACTCCGGCCACGGGCGGTCACCCATAACGCACGTCGTACTTGGGAAACCCCTATTAAGATAGGAAGGTCCCCCGTCATCGAGTTCGAGCTGGCTTCAAAATCCAAAAAAAAACAAACATTTCAAAACAAAAAAATCAAATATCTCAAGATCAAAAAAATCAAATATTTTAAAATCCAAAAAAATCAAATATTTTAGAACCCAAAAAATCAAATATTTCAAATCCAAAAAAAATCAAATATTTCGAAACCAAAAAAATCAATTATTTCAAACCAAAAAAATTGAATATTTCAAAACCCACAAAAAATTAAATATTTCAAAATCAAAAAAAAATAAATATTTCAAAATTTTGAAAAAAATTAAATATTTTCGAAACCACAAAAATATTTTCATCATCATGATTTGCATTCATTGCATGCATTGCATTCATTTCTCTTCATCATTTGCCTATTTAATAAGGCTTACCCCCTTGACCAAAAATCAAGAGCTGGTCATTTCCTAACTTGCTACAGGTAAGGGGTTAAGCCTAAAATAGATTTAATCTGTTTCTCTGTTTGTGCATGTGTAGGGGCAGGTTGAAGATAAAATCCAGTATTTCTATGACATCACAGTCCACTTTCGACCGTTTAATTCCTTCCAACGGACAACATCAGATCGTTCCATCACTCATACGGCCGTATCCAGACCGTTTCAATCTTCAGCACCTTTGTGCATCAACGGTCCTCACTAGACCGTTCATAAACCACAACGGTGCATGACTGACCATTCTATTTTGTCCACGGTCCTTCGACAGACCGTTCAATTTTCCAAAGGTTCTTGTTCTTAACTCTGTCGGTGATCTATTACACGACCTTGTCCTGGCCGTTCAATCTGTGGAATGGTTAGATTCTAACCTTTTATTCAATAGAGTGGTCTGGATACGGCCGTGTTCATCTCGAGATCCTACCTCAAGCTTATTCAATCACATGCAAAGAGGGCCAAACTCAAATCAATCCAATCATCACTTTTATTCATTTATTCATATGCAAACATTCCAAACATAAGTCTCTATATCAGCATCGTGAAACAAATCACTCAATCCTCAGACAGGCATCCCCGCGAGGCCTAATCTCTCTCAACTCTCTCACATATGCCTGGCGCGTCTTTGAAACCTCTGCAACCTCCACTGGTAGGGTGAGCACCCTACTGACCTCCCACATGATCAGGGCACTCCTGACCACCTGCTCATCCTCCTCTGTACCAATCCTCTTCTCCTGTAGTGCGAGAAGGTAGGGTAGTGCTGGTAGTATGGTTCTGGGTAGCCCAACCTGTAGGTAAAACCGATGCGGGCTGTACATCGCCTATGCAGTGTCGCTCACGAGCCTCAGATCTAAACCTGGCCTCCTAGGAAGTCTGACTACAGTGTCGTGGAGGAAGTCAGGGTGCATCACGAACTGATCCAGGGGCAAGGTGTTGATGTACAGTCGTCACTCGTCCCTGGTCTTCTTTTCTGCTGTCATGCACTCTACATGTGGGGAGAACCTGAAGGTACCACCTATGAAGAACAGTGGATGGCTCCCGGAGATCCGACAGGCTGAAGTGATATCTTCCTTATGAATGAATTTCATCCTGACACCCATCCAGCACTCTAGGAGTATCATGGAACCAAAGAGTGGACCTCCTACGGCTACATAACTAAGGCCTTCGTACAAGTAGGCGAGGACGGCCTAGGAGATAGAGAGACCCTGCCACAGACCACTAATGGTGCTAAGGATAGGAGTATCTAGGACGTGGTCGGCAGAGGGAAATAGATGGCCCCACACAGGTGTAGATTCTAAGAAATCCACTTAGAACAATTAAAAATAAAAGAATTATTCATGCACGAGGTGCTAATAAGGAGAGTGATCGCCAGAGGGGTTACCTCAAAAAGAAGGGAAATTGATCGCGAATACCTGGTGAGAAAGGGGATGCGGGATGATTGTGGATTTCTTCCTCCTCCTTCTACCGGCCGGCGATGAAGGGGGTTTCTCTCTTTGATTACCCTTAAACAAATAACAAACAAATAAGATAAAAAGGGATTAGCCAAAGTGTAGTATCAATCCAAAGATAAAATAAGATGATGAAGGAAAAGCATGAAGTGTGCACCTTTTGGTTCTTTTAAAACCCCTAAGAGAATTAGGGAGAGGAAATGAGATGTGATGCAAAGCTAATGCAAGAAATCACTATAATGAACAGTGGGATGATGATGTGCTAATGTAAAGAACTCCCTGCTGTTCCTGACAACAGTAAAGGGAGAAACCAAATTTGGCTTGCAGCTGATGCAAGAGGAGGAAGCAGACCACCGAAGGATCAAAGGTTGTGCAGGAAAGGGAAGTGGAAACTCCTCTCCGCGTGAAGGAAACCAGCTGCTCTCTATGTTGCTATTAGCTAAAGCTCCCTCTCTTTTTCGTTGTTTTCTCTGTTTCTTCCTGCTATCTGCTAGCTTCGCGCGAGCTTGACGCAGGGAAGTATTTATAGGATGCAAAACACAGATGTGGTGGGATAAGAACAGGCAAGACTCATCTATGGTAAGGTCTCTACTTCCCTAATCGAACATGGTGACCAAAACATAGCAGGGAACTCCCCAGGAAAGGTATGTTCAAGCAGGACACGGAAGGGTGAAAGACGACCCACGGAAAGGCGTTATTTGAAATTGACGACCTTGGACAAGGCGTTAATTAAAATCACGACTGGGACAAAGGCGTTAATTCATGGATTTAATTTTAGTAATGAAAACATTCTTTATTTGAAAATGATGAAGAGACGCCTGAGAGAGAGACGTTAATTCAAAACACGACCCATGGAGGGACGTTAATTCTTATTTTCTAATTTAGAGTAGGATTCGTAAAAGTCCAGAAACTGACGCCTTTTGTATCAGTCATCCTTTCTTTGAGATATGCCCCGACCCAAGCCGTTATTTAAAACACGCCCTACGTAGAGTCGTGAATTACAAAACAATTAGAAAATGGCCTAAAAACACACAAAAAGAGAAAAACTTCATATTATGGAAATATTGAAGTCCACTTTGGGGCGTTAATATGGTGACATGAGATTTAATCAACATAGTATCAATTTTGGCGTGTCTACAGCGGCCCCGCCTTAGCGTTTACTTTGCAAGGGAGTGAGACGAAATGAAGCGAAAGTGCAACAAGCGAAATGAAGTGGAATGAACTGATAAGTAGATGTCAAGGTGTGATGTGACACGTCTCTGACACTAAGCGTTAGAAATCTTTCAAGATTCTGAGTGAAACAACTCCGGGTGATTCCATGAAAGCATCGATTGGCTGGATGAAGGAGACTAAACTAAATAAATGAAATGTGCGCGAGGGCACGACAGGGAGGCACCTTTGGAGAGCGGTTACCAGCCAATGTGGACGTGCTACAACCAAGGTGGATTTGCAGAAAATTAAAGTGAATGGAGATGAATACCCAACGAAGGGACGCTTTCAAGGAACTAGCCTGAGCAGCTTCAGAGAGAATAAAGTACTTGATTTAGAGTGGAATATCTCATGTCAACTCAATCAAGAGCGAGCGACCTTCATTATTGCTGTAATATGAAGATTTTTCATCATTAAGATCAAAGTCCTACATGATGCATGCTGGGCTAAAAGAAAAATTAAAACAAACTAAAAATAGAAAATAATCAAGGATAATATTGCCAAGCCATCTAGATTTGGTCAAGAATCCAGATCTCTAAGCTGACACTAAACCGAAGCCCGTTTGTCCGCGCATCAACCCAGAAAGTGGAACCATCATCCCAGACCTTTAATGACTCAACGGCCTATCCGTGTGATCAAGATTCTCCTGGAATTATCACTATTTTTGATGAAGGGGAACTAAAATTCCAGGTTCGTCAGAACCACAAGGTCCTTGATATGCTATAATAGCGTAGAGTACCATATGGAATGATGTTACTCCCATGCATCTCGAATCTTGCACTCTTCTGCACTTGAAAATTCATTAGTCCTCATGATAGAAAACATCCTCAGTTTAAACATGACATGACCATAAGTGCATAATCACAAATAAATTCTACTTAAAAGACAGCACTTAAGTTCATTAAAAATAGCATAGAGAAGCTGAATATGCGAGCCATAAATTGACGACCGATAGCAGTGGCGTCAAAAGGATAAAAGACGACTAGCATCAAGACGTTAATTCCATAAAAAGGCGCCTTATTCAGAGGCGTTAATTTCCGTGTCTTCAGAATTGGGTTGACAAAGCTACTAAGGTACTGGGTCCTAGTGGTCATCATTGAGGATTCATTGATCTTTCTTGAATAATCAAAAGGGGGTCGACGTGCTAATAGTTAAACTTATACGTAAGATCTCGTACGATGCAATCTCCTAGGTCAGTCTCGACCATTCTGCTGGTTTATGACTTACCACAAAGAAAGAGATGGAAGAGGATATAAGGAAGCCCATAAGGGATTCTGAGAAGCTCAAGGCAAAACTACCTCCCCTACCCTATGCCTGTTGGGGTTCAGTCTTCGGCATAGGGAAATTTTGTTGCCTTTTGCTTCTTTTATATTGCATGCATACGCCCAAGGTTTTCCTTGCGGGGACTTTGCCCTCTTGACACGCTTTTCTTTTCATGATTTGACTTTCTCTTTGAAACTGATTCGTACTGATAAAAAACTAATTGTACTTGGGCTTTTGCGGCATTTTTGTTCCCTTTTGGGCCCTGACTTCCACTTACTAAGGCGGCGGGTAGGCTTGGCGGATCTACTCCGAGACCTCCCTTCCTCCCTTATGGGCCGAAGAGGAAAAGAATGGGTATTGTCTTCACCTTTAGTCAGGTTTTTGGCTTCCCATCGAATTTTGCACCGCTTGAGTTCGAGGTTTAAGTGTGTAGTGTGTGCGGGAGTCGACCCCATTTTAAGTTAACAAGACTGATGAATGAATACTGAATTTTGACATTTCAGACTTTGCGTCCTCGTACGCCATGGTAACCATTTTGGAAATTGGAAGATTTTTTTTGGATTTTGGAGAATTTCTATTGTTTTTTTTTTGGGTTTTGGAAATTTCAATTTTTTTGGATTTTGGAAAATTTTCTTTTTTTTTTTAGATTTTTTTTGGATTAGGGGTAGTATTTCTTAAGGTACAGACCATTCCAAGGATGAGCTAGCTCCTCTCCTTCAGCATTAATCAATTTATAAGCATTGCCAGGATAAACATCTTTTATAACAAAGGGTCCTTCCCAGTTTGGTTGGAGTTTTGAACGGGGTCCACCAAGTTTTACGAAGATTCTCTTGATTACCATCTCATCGATTTTGAATTTTCTCTCAATTACTTTCTTTTGATAAAAACATGAAAGCCTATTTTGATAAACGTGCGCATGCTCAGCGGCGACCTGACGCTTCTCATCTAGGAGTTCCAATTGGGCAAGGAGTGAATCACGATGCTCATCAATAGAGAATTCATTGTCCAATTGTACTCGCAGAGAGGGAATGAGAATCTCATAAGGAACTACCGCCTCCATTCCATAAGTAAGGGCGAAAGGGGTTTGCCCAGTGGGGGTACGAATGGAAGTGCGATAGGCCCAGAGAGCTTCAACTAGCTTGTTTGGCCAATCCGAAAATTTATTAGCCTTACACGTTTTCTTAACAATTTTGATCAAGGTCTTATTAGTTGCCTCTGCTTGACCATTACCCTGTGGATAATAGGGAGAAGAATGATGCAATGCAATGTTATACCTGTTGCAGAGATCCTTGAGCTCTTGAGAGATGAATTGAGGCCCATTGTCGGTGATGATGGTGCTCGGGATGCCGAACCTTGCGATGATGTTCTTCATTATGAACTTGTAGACGGTTGATGCTTTGATCTCCACGTATGCTTCCGCTTCCGCCCACTTGGTGAAGTACTCCGTTGCTATAAGGATGAATGACTTTTGTTTTGTAAGGAGGTTCGAATCACCAAGGGGTCCAATGATATCGAAAGCCCACATGGAGAAAGGCCATGGGGAGGACATAGGATGGAGTGAAGAAACAGGAGAATGAATCTTATTGGCGTGCAGTTGGCACTTAACACACCTTCGAACATTGATGGAGCAATCCTCTTCTAGAGTTGGCCAATAGAAGCCTAACCTAAGGATCTTCTTAGCTAGCATCTGGCTGTTCACATGACCACCACACACCCCGGAATGCGCCTCTTCCACGACCTTCCAGGATTCATCATCGTCGAGGCATCTTAATAAAACACCCGTGAGCCCTCTTCTATAGAGCACACCTCCAACCAAGACATAACGTTGAGCCACTTTTCTAATTGCTTTCTTTTCTTCTGCAGTGGCTTCTTCGGGATAGGACTGATCATTGCAATATCTGGCAATCTCATAATACCAAGGTTTCTTCTCATCAGCCAATTCCTCTTCCCAATCTAATAACATGACCTCTTTGCTTTTAAGAGCTTCACTCCGCCTGACTTTCTCGAGCACCTTATCCCTAATGTCGAGGAATGCACGATCCTTAATAGCTGGAGTGTCACGCTGATGAATGAGAGGAACATGAAATCTCGTTCAGGAGGGAAGACTAAAGCAGAGGACAATGAGGCAAGAGCGTGAGCTAAGATGTTCTGGCTACGAGGGACATGGACGAAGATCAATTTGGTGAAGAGTTTGGCATAAGCTGAAGCAAGTTCTTTGTATGGTTTGAGCTTAGGATTGATAGTGCGGCATTTGACAAGCACCTGGCGTAGAATGAGCTGACTATCACCAACAATTCGTAATTGGGTAACACCATATTTATGAGCGGTTTGAAGGCCGGCCAGGAGAGCTTCATACTCAGCTATATTATTTGTGACAGGGAAAGTAAGCTGAGCGGCGAATGGGATGGTGACCCCTTCTGGTGTTAAAAGAACCATGCCGATCCCTCTTCCTTGGGAATTTAGAGCTCCATCAAAATGTAGTGTCCACATCGGATCGTGGGGTTGATTGAGGGACATTAATTCTTCATCTGGAAACTCCGAATTGACAGGATCAAATCGGGGTAGAGGGTGGTGAGCAAGATGTTCGGCAATGGCATAGCCTTTGATAGCTTTCTGTTGAATGTAAGTGATGTCGAATTGAGAGAGGAAACTTTGCCAACGTGCTAATCGGTCAGTAAGGACAGATTTTTCAAGAAGGAATTTAATCGGATTCATGCGTGCAATGAGGTGAACCTCGTGAGCTAAGAAATAGTGCTTTAACTTCTGAACTACCCAAACCAAAGCGGTGCAAGTCTTTTCTATGGCTGAGTACCTCTGTTCACAAGGGTTGAGAAGTTTAGACAAGTAGTATGCTTCCCTCTCCTTCCCTTCTTCATCCACCTGAGCTAGGACAGCACCCACAGAGTCATCCTGGACAGAAACATACAGAACAAGTGGTTTGCCCGAGATTGGCGGCCTCAGGACAGGAGGATTGGCCAAATAATCCTTCAATCCGTAAAAAGCTGCCTAACACTTGTCATCCCAATTAAACTTGACCCCCGGCTTACTAAGCTCGTAAAACGGCCTGCATCTTTGTGAATGCTGGGAGACAAAGCGGCGAATAAATTGCAACCTCCCGATTAATCCTCGAACTTCCTTCAAATTCTTGGGAGGAGGCATATCTCTGATGGCCTTCGCCTTATTGGGATCAACTTTAATTCCCCTTTTGCTGACAATAAATTCAAGCAGTTTCCCTGATGAGACACCAAGTACGCACTTCTTGGGGTTCATTTTCAACTGATACTCTCGTGATCTTTGCAAGACTTTAGCTAGAACCCCAGGATGCTCAATCCTTGTTCTTGATTTTATCACCAGATCATCCATGTACACCTCAATATAAATGTGGATCATATCATGAAAATTTGCCATCATAGCCCTCTGATAGGTGGCTCTAGCATTCTTGAGTCCAAAAGGCATGACCACATAGCAATATGTACCCCACGGTGTAGTGAACGATGTTTTCTCTTGATCTTCCTCAGCCAGGCGAATCTGATTATAACCCGAAAAACCATCCATGAAGGAGAGAGTCTCAAATCCTGCCGTATTATCAATCAAAACATCAATATGAGGGAGGGGGAAGTCATCCTTAGGACACGCACGGTTGAGGTCCCGAAAGTCTATACAAATCCGAACCTTTCCATCTTTCTTCATAACTGGGACGATGTTAGCCACCCAGTTAGGATAGAGGACAACTCTAACAAATCTGGCCTTATAAAGCTTGTCGACCTCTTCTTTCATTTTTAAAGCCATGTTAGGGTGGAAACGTCTCAACCGTTGTTTGACCGGGACAGACCCTGGCTTAAGTGTAAGCCGATGTTCAACGAGTGCAGGGTCTAATCCAGGCATATCTTCATAACTCCATGCGAACGTGTCCTTGTATTCTTGAAGGACCAAAATGAGCGCCTCCTCTTCGGATGGCGGCAAGTTCTTTGAAATGAGGACGATCCTAGGGTCTTCTTCCGTACCCAGATTTATTTCTTTGGTAGGCTCTTCTACTGAGGCTGATAGTTCATCAAATCTTCTCATGCCACTGGCAAAGGCATCAGACTCGTCCTCATATTCTTCGTAACTTTCATCCCCCTCTTCAATAGGGTCTTCATCGTTCATAATTTCATAGACACCCAAACCCTCATAAGAAGCACAAGCACCCTCATATTCTAATTCTGGCAAGATGATCGGATTCTCTAAAAATTCGGGAAGAGTTGAGCATGCACGGCACCTTCTAGCCAATTCTAACAAGAATCTACGGGGAATCTACTTACCCTTGGGTTTCTTATGTGAAGCTACCCCATGAATTTTATTAGAAGAAGAAGAGGAGCAACAACTAGCTTGATCATTAGAAGAAGAAAAGGAAGGAGGTGAAAAAGTGGATACAGAGGGGATACAGACGAAGACCCTTCGCCAGAAGGGTAGAAAAGATTCGTCAATGAATCCTGGAAGAGCGGCCCCTGGGTCGGGACACACTCAGAAAGGAGATAAGATGTCTCCTCAACGGAGATGGAGGATTGAAAAGCTGGAATTTTGGCATTTTTTTTTCTTTATTTTTCTCTTCATTTTTATTTTCTTTTTCCAATATAAAGCAATGTGAAGGGGGAATAGTAGGAAGAGTGGAAATTGAAAGATTGGAGAAGGGTTGAATCAATAACGACCCACGCGGGGGTGTGATGGAGAGTCTGGAGAATTGCTCGAGGAGCAAGGGAGGAATTGGAGGAGAAACTCGAAGTGAACTTGGAGAAAAGATGACCATGATTGGAGGTGGTCTAGGCACACATGGAAACATTTGGGAATACAGGGAGACAAGAAGAGACGGATGCATGGAAGTGAGAGAGAAAAGGCCGGCCCACAGCCTGTCTGTCGTGAAACCTTCTTCGTATGGCACATCAGGCTCTCCAGTGTCTGTATAGTTGCTTAATAACTGCCTTTTATTTGTTATCACAGCAGGTTTCTCAATCAACTCATGGATTAGTGGCGACCATTCTGGGTCGGTCGGCATAAATAGATGACTCAAAGCAATAGCAATATCATTCATGTCAAACCATCTATACCAGTCACATTGTGGATCACCCATTTTCCTTCTCTTATCAGGCCTTAGAGACTCGAGGGCTTTATAGGTGGCCAATGGAGCAATATGACGAGCAAACTGTCTAGCATGAACATCTTGACAGTCTAATATGGAAGTGACTATTGTAGTCTGCTCATTATTTTGAACGCCACCTTTAATAAAATGTGTCTGCAATGTCCAAGTAAGCGGTTGGCGATCTGTCTTCAAAGGGGATGTCATAACTGCCCATGGTTCTTCTTCATTCTTGCCCGGCCCTTTATAGCCTAGGCCGCCCCGTGCAATCAATCTTTGTGGCTTGACAGGCTTGGTTCTGCCTTGGAAATTAACACCCAGGCCTTTACCAGCTTGGTACCCAATTTTCATCAGAATATTCCAGCCAGGGGTATTTATTATGCTCTTCTTCTTCTTCCCCTTGGAAGTCAGAGGTGTCATAGCAACCGTTGTGACTGTCTCTGAGGGCATCGGCCGCGGGTTAATGACGTCTAACACTGATAATAACGGTTTGTTGGAAGGCCAAATAGACGGAACTGATGTTGCTAAGTGTATGTCTTCATCTGGCAAAGTTGGCATGCTAGTGACTTTAATAATGCGGCCCTTATGTGAAAACTTGAGGCATTGATGATTTGTAGAAGGCACCGCATCCAGCTGTTGAATATAGGGGTGACCCAGGATGCCATTGAATGTTGGATCCATGTCCAAGATGTGGAAATCTACCGTGATTGTAGCTGGACCCAAACTGACTTTTAATGTTATCATACCCAAGGGAGGCTTCTTGGTGTTATAATATGCTGTGACTGTTATGGTGGATGGTCGGACTTGACTTTCCGGAATGCCGCACATCCTTAAAGTGCTAGGCAGAAATAAATTGATGGATGCCCCAGTGTCCACCAAACATTATTTTACTGCCACCTTGTTAATATCCACTGTGATACACAGAGCATATTTCTGAGCTGGTTGAGGTGCTAGTTCATGTTCATGAAAAATAATTGCTGGCTGACCGCTAGCAGGCGTTAGGACCGTGGTTATATGCTCGGCAGGAATGTCTTCATTAACCATGACCTTCTGCAGATATTCTTTTAAGGCCAATTGATGGGTTGTTGACCTTTTGATCAGCTCTAAAATAGAAATTCTTGCTGGAGTCCTGTCCAGATGCTTTAATAAATCGTATTGAGTGCCTGGAATAGACTCCTGCTCCTGTTCTTGCTCATTGGGCCCCTGTGTGGGCTCCTGCTCCCTCTGAGGAAAAACACGGTGGAATATCCGTCCGCTTCAGAGTACCATAGTTTGATTCGGCGACGCCTCTGTCTGGGCAAGGGTGGAGGGAGGTTTAGAGGATGAAGAAGGGACATTAGTGTTGGCAAGTGGTGGAGAAGTGTTCAAAGCAGGAGCCCCCGTAGGGGGTGTTGGGGAAGGGTTCAAAAAAGAAGCCCCCGTAGGAGGCGTGGGAGTAGAAAGGGGTGCCCGAGTGTGGGTGGAGATAGTTGGTTGAATAAAGAGAGACATGGGTATAAATGGTGGGTGAACTGATGGTGGAGGGGTCCTTGCCGGTGGAGGAGTAATGGTGGTGGATGTAACAGGTGTTGATGATGGGCGGATGAGGAGTGGCCTAGATGGCAAGGGCGAAGGGTTGGTGATGGGTGGTGGAGTTTGCTGCGTGGTAGGCTGTGGAGGTGGAGAACGGGTAAGGAGACACCGGGTTGGCAAGGATGGGGAATTTATTGGAGTAGATGGGGTTTGGTTAACAGGGCGCAGAGGGGTGCGGATTAGCTGGGGAGTGTGAAGCGTGCGTAAGAGGCGCGGAGGTTGGTTTGGATTGTGGTTTAGTGCCCCGACAGAGGCATTTTCTTCGTGCCATCTTTGCCCCCTCTCCAACTCATGGAGGGTGGTGACAGGGTTCACATGCTGGTTTAGCGGGTGCTCCGACAGTGGATTGTGGACAATCCCCATATCTTGCTGTGGTGCTGGAGCTTGTTGTTGTTCTTGTGGAGCTGGTTGCTGCGGCTACTGAGCCTGTTGTTGCCGAGGAGGTCTTCTTGTTTTCAGAGAGGCGATAAACTGCCTCATCTCATCCCAATTAATACCGCCTTGGTCATTTAAGTCATAAATATAGTCTTTGAAATGGAAGCAGTGATCAACATTGTGACCAGGAGAGCGGTGGAAAACACAATAGCGGGACGTGTCAACATTAGCGGACCACGTCGTCCTTTCCTTTGGTAACATGAGCAAGTTGGCGGCCATAAGGGCATTGAATATATCCGGGAGACTTTCGGGAAATGGTGGATAGTGGGCCCTTTTAGGACCTAGTGGTCTCCTTTGTTGTTGTTGTGGTGGGCCGTAGTTGGCGGGTGGTGGTACTTGGTTGTATTGTTGAGGAGCTGGGGGGTCGAGGTGCGGCGTTTGGTTTTGTGGAGGAGCAAAGGAATGTTGGGGAGTGGATTGGTGTTGTGGGGGTGCACTGAAGAGGGTGCTTTGCTGTGGAGGTGGCGGAGGTCGTGGGTTAGATTGGCGAAAGGGAGTGGGGTTGCCAACCACGCCAACTTGCTCGTTAGTAACGGTGCCCTCAGTCGTAGGTCCACTATTGTTGACATTTGTATTCTTCTTAATCAGCCGTGATTTTGGTTCAAACATGCCCATGATGGGCGAATCTTTCATCTGGGTTTGAATATATCGAGCTCTCTCATAGAGCTCCTCCATGGTAGTCAATCTATTCATGGCCAATATATGCCAGAACTGAGGGGTTGCATTTGAAATGATCATCTTGACCTGTTCCGATTTTGACAATGCATCTTTCAATTTTTCAGCCATTGATTGCCATCTATCAGCAAATATAATGAAGTCCTCCTCAGGCTTCATCTTTTCTGCAACCAGATCAGTAACCGATAGGGAGGGTCCGACCCGGTCCCTATATTTCTGCAAGAATTTCTTTTGGACCACATCAAAGTCACTAGCATCTGCCGGGTCCAAGGAATAAAACTACTCGAGGGCTGGCCCCTCTAGAGACCTTCTAAACAAATAAGCCAATGAGGCTTTGTTGCCCTGCCAAAAGGAAGTTTCATACATAAAATCTTTCAAGTGAATAAATGGATTGCCAGTTCCATTATATCGCCGAAAGTTCGGCATTTCAGAAGGTGGTAGATGAAATACTGGCAATGTAGGGAAAGAAATCTCCGGGTCATTCTTTGCAGTAGTAACTTTCTTGAGCTGTTCTTCCATGCTAGCCAACTTTTGAAGGAGTATAGCATTGGTGTCTGACTCGACTGGGGCCGAATTTGGAATGAAAGAATTTGGCATAGGCGTCCTTAGAATTTGGGGAGGTTGAAGGAATTGAGGCCTAGCCGTAGAATAACTTGCCTGTTGGGCCGGCATGGCCACAACGGGCGTTGTTGGATGTGAAGGAGTTTTGTGCAAGACCGCATGGTCATTAACAACATGATGGCCACTCGCGACCGGAGGGGGGTTGGAAGATGAAGAGGTAACAGCTTTCCCTTTCAAAGCGGCCTGAACTGCTTGCCGCTGGGAGTCATCCAATTGAGATAAAGCATGAATCAAATCATTGACATTGAATGATGGGGAGGTGTTCCCTGATGCATTTTGGTTGGAAGGTAAAGCTTGAGAAGAGGGTTCAACCTCATGAGTTGTGGTGTCAACCACATGAACTTGGGAATAATGTGCATGAGACGGGGGGTAGTTTCCCTCGTGGTGAATGGAATCCTGGAGGGAAACCTCATAAGATTGACTAAAAATATTCTCATCCATGTCATCATAGGAGTACCCGTAGCTTGCCATGTTGATGATTTTACCTGAGCGAAGTTACATGTTTAAGAGGAGAGAAAGCTTATCTTGAAGGGATTATAACCACTCAATCTAATCAAGTTTATGCAACCAAGTTGTGATGAGCGCAAGCTTTTAGAATTAAGTTTGAGGTTAGGGTGAATTAAGTTGAAGATCAATCCACTCCCTTTTGCAATGTGAACCCTAGTTATGAATTTGAGTGTGATCTTCGGGTTAACTAGGTTCTTTCTCTCTCCTCACCAACGATGGGTTGTCTAGGCTTCGAGTACTTCAAGGTACAACCAGCCCGGCGTCCGTGATGGAATCCACGGGTGCGGGGATTTACGGAGGTCTTGGAAAAAGAATTTCTGATCCAAAGAGACGGAATGCTCAATGGAGGGTTATTCCAATTCCAAGAAAGGTGTGTGGAATCCTAGTGCAGAGAGAGGAGGTCTCTCAACCAAATGCCACAAAATGTAGAATAATATGATCAGATCAAACAGGTGTAATCAGATGATGAACATATAAATCAATCCATCATGAATAAACAGAACAAACAGGTTTCTGTAAACACACAGGTAAGAAGCGACTTAGCAGCAGTCGCAAAAAGCAGAAGAAACGACAGGGGGGCTGTCGCTAATCTGTGAAGTGTTGACCGACAGTGCAGAAGAAGCACCTCGGTGTGAGGCGCTAATTGTGAAAAGGACGCCTCTGGCAGAGGGCGTCAAAACAAAATAGTGCACAAGCTCAAAATAAAAGACGCCTTATGCCAGGCGCTGCTTTAACAAAGGACGCCCAGACCAAAGGGTGTGAATAAAATCAAGAGATATGATGAATAGCGCCTTTGCAGAAGGCATTATATAACAGAAAGACGCCTTGGGTTAAGGCGTTAAATTATGAAAAACGCCTTGAGGGAAGGCGTTAAATAAGAAAACAGCAGCGATGTTCACAAACTGGCTAATCCGCAGTGGACAATGGAGGGTGCCCGTGGGGCACAATAGAGGGTGCCCGTGGGGCACAATGGAGGGGTACCGTGGGTACCAAAGGGAGGGGCACACGTGGGTGCCAATAGGAAAGGGCACACGTGGGTGCCGATAGGAAAGGGCACATGTGGGTGCCAATAGGAGGGGGTAATCAAAAAAAAGATAGTGGATGTCCCACCGTGATCGCCAATTTGTAGATTCTAAGAAATCCACTTAGAATAATTAAAAATAAAAGAATTATTCATGCACGAGGTGCTAATAAGGAGAGTGATCGCCAGAAGGGTTACCTCAAAAAGAAGGGAAATTGATCACGAATACCTGGTGAGAAAGGGGATGCGGGATGATTGTGGATTTCTTCCTCCTCCTTCTACCGGCCGGCCGATGAAGGGGGTTTCTCTCTTTGATTACCCTTAAACAAATCACAAACAAATAAGATAAAAAGGGATTAGCCAAAGTGTAGTATCAATCCAAAGATAAAATAAGATGATGAAGGAAAAGCATGAAGTGTGCACCTTTTGGTTCTTTTAAAACCCCTAAGAGAATTAGGGAGAGGAAAGGAGATGTGATGCAAAGCTAATGCAAGAAATCACTATAATGAACAGTGGGATGATGATGTGCTAATGTAAAGAACTCCCTGCTGTTCCTGACAACAGTAAAGGGAGAAACCAAATTTGGCTTGCAGCTGATGCAAGAGGAGGAAGCAGACCACCGAAGGATCAAAGGTTGTGCAGGAAAGGGAAGTGGAAACTCCTCTCCGCGTGAAGGAAACCTACTGCTCTCTATGTTGCTATTAGCTAAAGCTCCCTCTCTTTTTCATTTTTTTCTCTGTTTCTTCCTGCTATCCGCTAGCTTCGCGCGAGCTCGACGCAGGGAAGTATTTATAGGATGCAAAACACAGATGTGGTGGGATAAGAACAGGCAAGACTCATCTACGGTAAGGTCTCTACTTCCCTAATCGAACATGGTGACCAAAACATAGCAGGGAACTCTCCAGGAAAGGTATGTTCAAGCAGGACACGGAAGGGTGAAAGACGACCCACGGAAAGGCGTTATTTGAAATTGACGACCTTGGACAAGGCGTTAATTAAAATCACGACTGGGACAAAGTCATTAATTCATGGATTTAATTTTAGTAATGAAAATATTCTTTATTTGAAAATGATGAAGAAACGCCTGAGAGAGAGACGTTAATTCAAAACACGTTCCATGGAGGGACGTTAATTCTTATTTTCTAATTTTGAGTAGGATTCGTAAAAGTCTAGAAACTGACGCCTTTTGTATCAGTCGTCCTTTCTTTGGGATACGCCTCGGCCCAAGCCGTTATTTAAAACACGTCGTACGTAGAGTCGTGAATTACAAAACAATTAGAAAATGGTCTAAAAACACACAAAAATAGAAAAACTTCATATTATGGAAATATTGAAGTCCACTTTGGGGCGTTAATATGGTGACATAAGATTTAATCAACATAGTATCAATTTTGGCGTGTCTACAACAGGCAAATAGACACGGCCTTGGCTATGGCCTCATACCATCCACATTTATTCTTACAATGAGCAACCACCCACTGGCTAAGGGGAAGAAGATGGATCTGGTGTGGGCCTATGAAGGTGTGGATGTCCTTGCTATTTGGTATAAACTCTCCCAAGATAAGGCTAGGGTCTATAGGGGCAACAGTGTGACACACTAAGTCCTCCTCACCCACCTTGGACCTAGGAAAGGATAAATAGGTCTCTACTTCCTCTAGTAGGACAGTGGCCTCAAAAGAAGGGAAAATAAACGTATGAGTCTGAGGATGCCAGATTTTTACCAAGGCTAAGATACTATGCCAGTCAAAGGACAATTTGGGGTAGTTTTTGCCTAGCACTAAGAGTGGGTGTAGGTGCCAAGACTTTAAGATGGATATCACTGCTAGGGGCAACTCGCGGATCATGGGAACCATCCACTTTAAGGGGGAGTAACGCCTGGAGCCAGGGAGAAGCTGAAGTAGAAAAAGAAAAGAAAAAGGAGAAAGAGAGGAGGGACATGTAAGTAATGGAATAAATTTAATCAATTGAACAACTTTGGAAAAAACTTTCCTCTCTTAGTGGGTTGGAGCTCAGATGTCGTGGGATCGCGGTCAGCCATTGGAGCACTTCATGCTCCTTTCTGGCCGGCCTGGGCCCTCCAAAGACTGCTCCCTCCATTGAGCTCCCTTCAAGAGCCCTTTTCATGATGGTTGATGAAGAGTAGCAAGAGTTTCAAGGTTTGGAAGATGGTTAAGGTGTGAGTCACGAATTTAGAGTTCCCTCCTACTTATAGAGCTTGATTAGGACCCTAAACCAACTAGAATTGAGCTAGGATAAGTCTAGATCGGGTTGGGCAGGAGTTTAGGTTAGGTTAAAATATCCTACCATGGATTAGGACTCTCCAAGAGAGTCCCAGACTCCCAGTGTGTGAAATTGCGCGGTCTATCGATAGACCGCACTGCCCTTAGGACTGTCTATATTGGACCGTTTATCAGCTTCTACACAGTTCGATCCTGGACCCGTGGAATGGCTACGTGAAGGCCGTTCTTCCATGTGCACGGTCACTATATCACCATTCAATGATATGAACGGCTGACCTTGAACCGCTCAGGTGCCGTGGTTCGACTTGGTCAGGTAGCATTCCAGCGGTCCATTTCTAACCGTGTAATTTCAGGAGCGGTGCACTGAATGACCGTTTCGAGATCTGAAACCTTATTTATCTGCCCTTTTGCACCGATGTCACTCAACCTGTGGTCGTGTCACCCCTCTCACTCACTATTTGGTGAAGTAGGTGTTTGTCTCTCTCACTCAAATTCTTTGGCGTTTCTCTCTCTCACTCAATTTATTTGGTGTTTCTCTCTCTCACTCGAATTGTTTGGCATTTGGTCTCTCTCTCTCAATTTGTTTGGCGTCTCTCTCACTCAAAATGGTTTGGCATCTTTCTCTCACGCACTCGTATTCCTCTCTCTCTCTCACCCACTCGGAGTCATCTCTCCCACTCACTCGCGTCATGTCCATCTCTCCCGCCCACTCACGCGCTCACTCGTGTCGTCTCTCTCTCACACGTGTCCGTCTCACTCGTGTCGAGTTAGTCGTCGTAGTTAGTTACATTGTCTTTGCCAAGCTATTTGAGAAATTGAACCATGCTGCTGTGGCTCCACCTCTCACACTTACATTGTCTTTGCCAAGCCACGAGACACCACCATGTTCGATACATCCATATCATTCATTGGTATCAGTCCTATAAGTGGCTTTCCACAATTGGTTGTTCTCTTTGGTTATCTTGTCAGCTTTAATAAGTGTACAACCATTGGCATGTACTTCCACATCATTTTCTGGAATGTTGCCTGTAATGACATGTTTCTCCACATTATGGTTGCTTGTAATGATGTCACATAGGAGATACCAGAGCATCATGTAAGTCTTTTTGTGTGAGTCTCTCTTTCTCTTTTATGGATCTTTTGATGTTGTCAAAGGGGGAGAAGTTTATGTGAGTCATTAATCAAAGAATGTGGTAAGTTTATGTGAGTCATTAATCAAAGAATCCACTCTGTGTGTCAAAGGGGGCGAGAACCATGTGAGTCATTGTAAAAAAGGGATAGCATTATTAAGGGGGAGAGAATCCTCTTCTTCTTCGCAAGAATGTTTTTGCCTCATAGTTGCCATGTGAATTAATAATGCATGTGAATTTATAATGACTCATAGTTCAGAATGACTCATAGTTGCCATCATCAAAAAGCGGGAGAATGTTGAACATGTGTGCAACATGATTAATTTTATGGTTTTGATGATGTCTGCCTCTGTAGTCATTAATGAACTATACATGCATTTGATAATGTTAATATTCATACATTTCAGGTCATCATACTTCCAGTACATAGATATCAAGGCATATGACAATATATATTGGTGGTCATTATACTCCCAGTGTAAAAGATCAAGAATGACACACAAATCTAGGCAACTGGATACACAGATATCAAGTAATACGACAATATTGGAGGCACGGAAATCTAGTATGTTTCAAGCACAGAAATCAAGCTGAATGGCATCACACAAAAGGCCATCGCATATTCCTCATATGGTTAGTGCATATCTTGCCTTATGGATGGTTCAAGGTCGGTGCAACTTCTTGATAGCATGCTACAAGATAATCCAAGGAATGAAGTGGAGATGGCAAATGTGAAAGCTCAATGTTGCGCCCTCACACGTGGATCGACCTGCGCGGTCAGGTCGCGGGGATCGAGGGGGCAGCGCCCCTTGCGGGGGTTTCCGGGGGCGGAGCCCCCAGAACAAAATTTTGATTATAGGAGCGATATAATCAACAGAAATCTTCAAGATAGTCAAGGTTGATGCCACAGACATGAACGGGCTGCTAAAGGACTTAAGCGACTGAGCTAAGAAGGTTAACGGACCGACCCGGGAAAACCCGGGTTTTGCCCAGCTGGCGGTCGACCGCCCCAGCCAGTAGCCCACCGTATGCAGTTCTTTCAGTGGCCGTCGATCGAAAATCCCAGGGAACA
Source organism: Amorphophallus konjac (assembly GCA_022559845.1). NCBI lineage: Eukaryota > Viridiplantae > Streptophyta > Magnoliopsida > Alismatales > Araceae > Amorphophallus > Amorphophallus konjac. The sequence continues at coordinate 253,836 of JAHNEJ010001983.1, read as the reverse complement.
TCCGTCTACAGTGTTTCTCAGTAGAGGTCGACCGCCAGAAGCCACAGGTCGACCGCCAGCCCCGAGCCAACCAATGTTGACTTTATTTTCCACTTCGAGAAAGGCCATTCCCCATAGATTTCTTTAATCCAAAAGTCACCTAATCACCCACAAAATGTGGATCTGGTCTGGGATGTGTTTATTAACCATCCAAAGAGATATAAAACCAACACAAGAGGGTTAGAAACCCTAGTTGATCATTTGGAGCAAAGAGAGATGAAGAGAGGCTAGAGGAGCTCCAAGGAAGAAAAGGTACTGTAGCCGTGAACAGTACTCCGTGCAGAAGTTCTACATCCAATCCAAGGGATTCAAGCCTACATCTGAAGCCCTCAATCTCCAAGGAAGAAGAGAAGCAAGCAAGCTCACAAAGGAGATCAAAAGGAAGATCAAAGCTACATCCAAACCTCTTCATCAACTCAAGGGAAGATCAAGCTACATACAACATTCTTCTTCATCAACTCAAGGAGATTCAAAGGAAAGATCAAGCTATATCTTATATCTTCTCCATCAACTCAAAAGGATCAAAGGAAGATCAAAGCAACAGATTCAAGATCCAACAATCTCAGACAAGATCTAGTTCATTCTAGCATATCGTCATATCTTGTTTGAGCATTTTCATCTTGTTCTATTTTCATTTCATTCAATCTATTGAAACTGAAGATCGTCCCTACCGGTGGTTAGTAGGAAGGCAATCGGAAGTTCTCCGATCTGCGGTATAGCCGTCCCTACCGGCTTTGTGTGTAGGAAGATAGAAAGAGGGCTTTCTCTATTGTGTGGTTTGGGGCGTGTCCCCGGTCAAGCTGTGAGTCAGCAGGGAAGCCTCACCGGGTTTTGGTGAGCGGTGGACGTAGGTTGCGGGGTTGCAACCGAACCACCTTAAAAATCCTTGTGTTGTAGGTTGTTCATCATGTGCGATTGCTCTATATCTTCTACCCCCATTCACAGGTTCGTGTGCTTCCGTACTTGGTTATCTTGTTTACACACTAAAGCACTCAGATTTGCACTTTCGGTTTTATCTGTGGTTTAATTGAGCTTAGCACTTTGACTGCATCCCTTGGGCGGCCAGCTGCACCCTTGCACACAGGCGCCAAGGTGAAAGTATTGCTAACTGTTTCCCTTGCTTAGACTCGCATGCACTTTGAGTGATCAACATAGTACACACACACGCACAGTTGTTGCAAGCTATTTCATGCTCTAGTGTTATGCTTTATGATCCCTGCACTACAAGGCTTGTATCTCTCAAAGATCACAAATGTGCTTAAAGAAGAGTTGATGCTTCATCGCTTGTAATCCAAGTCTTTTTATTTGAGCCACTCTACTTAATTCCACTGTGCATTGTACCTAAATGATTCATTCACTTTATAGGAGTTGTTCATGCTTTTGATAACTAAGATCTTTTAAATAGGCCAAAGCTTTTGAGAGGATCTATTCTACCCCCCCTTCTAGATCCATTTGCACCTCACGGGACCCAACAAGTTAGTGCCAAGCATTTGCATTCATTCATACATTCATTTATTTATCCACAAAATCAAACCAAAAACATAACATATCACTATCATGCCCATATATATAAAAGTCCTGTCGAAGTACAAAGTCAGGTCTGTCCCTCTCCCTGGCCCCTGTCACTGTCACCGGCACCCTCATGCCTCTTTGGTGGAGGCATCGCCGAGGTCGCCTCCTCGCGGTGTCGACGACACCGCTCCTCCTCCTCGTTCCTCCGTCGACCGGAGGAACATGTGAAGTAGCTCCTAACGGAACCATGAGAGCCGTGGCTTCCGCTTGGGGCTGCTCTGCTACGCTCCCGACTCACCTCTCTAAGGCCCTCAACTAGCCCTTCCAGCTTCGCCACCTGAAGCCGGTATCGCTCCGCCTCGAGCCGGTATCGCTCCGCCTCCCCAGCACTAGCCCTGAACCGCTCCAACTCGGCTCGTAGGAGTGCAGTCTCTACTGCATCCGCTGGCCGGCTCTGAGCTAACTCCTCCCGGAGACGGACCGTCTCCTCCCTCAGCCGGGCACTCTCACCCAGCGTAGCTGTCAGCTCGATCGCCTACATACATGCATCATTGTTAGTTAATTGCATTCAATATAATCATAAGCATTAAGGGAAAGTGTAGTGTACGTACCCTCTCAGTGAGTGCCACCTCGGCCGCCTTTGCCCGTGCTACCATCTGCGCGAACTCGGCATCCCGCTCAGCTCGGTCTGCAGTGGTCTGTGAGGAAGAAGAAGGGGCATCGGTCCCCTGTCGCTGGGTCCCCTCGGTTCACTACATTTTAAACTCCAGGGTCAGTCAGTTCATGGCATAATCATAATCAAAGTGCATAATTAAGAGTTTAGGGTTTAGGAAAACTCACCAGTAGGGCCAGGGCCTGTCGGGCCTCGTCGCGCTCTCGGATCGTGGAGTGGAGGAGTCCCTACAACTCCGCAATCTGTCCCTCAGGGTCGATCGGCATTTAGAATGTCCAAACATCAGTGCATAATCATATAGAAAGCATAATAGAAAGCATTTAGAGTTTAGAAGTCGTACCGGTCAGCGGGCACCACGGAACACCTAGTCCCGGTATTGCCTGGCGTACGCACTGTAGTACGTCGCGTCGCTCTCTGCCCGGGCGGTCACAACTCACCCAAGTGCTGTCTAGTCAGTGATCTGCTCTGCAGCTCGCTCCCTCCAATCAAGCACTGTCGCCACGCCTCGCGAGTGTCGCCCCACGCGCTCCCCCGACTTCTCCGGCACCAGGAACTCCACTCCTGGCTGATGGACGCCGATCGTCCTCATCACCAGTCTGAAGTGGAGTGGCTCCACTACATTCATGCAGTGAAACCACACATCGCGCCCACCACTACCCAGGGCTGGCCCTCGTGCCCCTCGTCTACATAAGGTGTCCACCGAACCTATCAAAATAGGAAGTCACATCAGCATCACAAACATATAGAACTGCATTTAATTAAAGGGTCTAAGTTTAGAGTCATACCGAGGTGTACGGTAGGGTGTCCACGTCATCTTGGAGCCCTCGGACCTGTCTCCAAAGGCCTCCGGTCTCCCGAGGTGCGGTCCACCCCCTGGCAATCGGTAGTCGTACGTAGGTCCACACTTGCATCGCATTACACGTCAGCATGTAGGACACATATAGGTGTTGCATAATAAAGTCTAGGGGTCAAGTCATACCTGGAGAAGAGGGGAGAACACGCCGAGCATGGTCTGCCTACTGGTCGAGCTCAGGGTGTCAAAAAGAAACGTGAGGACTGCAGCTCCCCACGCGTAGTCGCCGACGTGGTCAAGATCCTGAAGTAGCAGAAGGAAGCGGCAGCTGATGACGTCTGCTCTCGTAGCAAACAGCAGCTGACCAAACAAGAGCATCAGAAACCTCCTCAGCACTCGATCCGCCTCCAGTCTCACCTCTGTCGCAACCCGCGGATGAACTCGGTCCATCAGCCTCTGGAGGTGCTGCTCGGGCAGCTCCCCCGTCGCAATCCCAGCACGTCGCAGTCCTAAGCTGTCTTGGAGTGCAGCCCAAGTCAGGGTGGTGGACTGTCGCTCGGGGTGCAGCAAGTCCAACCCCAGGAGCTCCTGGGCCATCTCCCGATAGTCGGGATATGTGCTCTCACTAACCGGGGACCCGTGCACCCGCAGGCCAGCAAGTCGGGCCACATCCTCTAACGTGGGGACCATGTGCCCCAACGGAAAAAGGAATGTGCGACTCATTGGATCCCAGCGTTCGTGCAGAGCATAGAGTCGCTGTTTGTCAAACCGACTCACCTCTATGCTCAGGAACTCCGAGAAGCCCATGGCTGCCAGCCCATCCCGCTGGAAGTCGGGCAGTGCCAGGTACACTGTGACGACCCAGAGTTCAGGATACCGATATACCGATAACATCGATACACTGATACCAAGAACTGGGGAAGCCACCCAAGAGGCTGATGAGGCCCCTGAAGGGTTAGTAGAAAGTGCTGAGGGGTATGCATAACGAATTGGAATTTGGAACGTGCAGATAGCAATTAAGCATTTAAAATTAATACAAGTGCGGAAGCAATTCAAATAAACGGAGTCATATATATATACTAGTCCAAAGAAACAAGAGTACTAGTCCACAAGGTACAACTATGCGGGGCATACCCCGGCAAAAGTACGAACAAAGCCTCAAAAGGCGCCTCGACTAAAGCTGGCTGCTAAGCACGGTCTCCGAAACGGCTCACAAAGCACCGGGATACGACGGGCGTGGCTCACCTGAAAGGAGAAGGGTGAGTCACAGCCAGACTCAGTAGGGGTCACGCGGATCCCTACCTCGCACTAGACAAACATACATACATAAATAAGGCAAGTAGAGCATGCATTTAAATAAGCTAACAGGCAGTGGCATGAATAATTACTCAAGTAAAGCTGTAAACTCTAACTAAACAGGTATAACAGCTAAAGCATGCCACAGCTAACTAAATGCAAGCAATTTAAAACTAAAGCTACCAAATAGAATAAGTCTCAACTAATCCAAGCAACAAGGAAGGACAACCACTGGAGCAGAAACCAGAAGCATTCACTGACGACTTACACTACGTCTCAAGCACTCGCAGTCGACGAAGCGACAAGCTAAGCGCGTAAACAGTACCAAACCAAGTGACCAGTCGGAGTGGCACCCGTCGGTGTCAGTCCACAGTCTCCGACCACGTGTGCACACACTGACTCTAGCCTGAGTCAGGCCCTCTAGCTAGTTTTCCCCCTTGGTAGGACGCTACCATTGGCTGGGAGCCCACGGAACTAGCTTACAAACCGTGCATGGGAAACATACCCCTCCGCCATCCTCAAGCGGGTCGGCACTCAACAGACCTTAGGGCAACAACAGTGGCTCCATTGCGTGGAAAGAAAGGCTACTCTAATGGCAATAAAACACGCCACAATACATTAAAACAATATGAATATGGCATGAGTATAAAAAGGAACGCATAACAAATGGGCTGGCAACATATTAAAACCATCAGGGAAGCGGCGGTCTAATACCCACGCGTTACTTGAAAGTGACGGTCGGGGACTGGCGCGTTACACCAAGAACGACGCGCTGGTCTCCATCCATTACTTCCACCTGAGTTCCAGCTCAAAGGACCTAAGAGGGAGAGTGACGGTGGGGGTCCTATGCGTTGCTTCAAAGCGACGCGCGGGAGCACCGCCGTTACTTTCACCCGAGGCCAAAAACTAATGTACAGCGTTTAAATCGATCGCAGGCGAAATGACGCCCCAGTCTCGGCGCGTCGCTTGGAAATGACGGCCGGCCGACTGGCCGTCGGGCACACCGCCTGACTAGAACAACGTAAATCAATGAGAGAGCGACGGCTGGAAGCCCTACCGTTACTCTCAATGTAACGCACCCACGATGGGCCGTTACATTGAAGTAACGCGCTCACGAAAGACCGTCGGAGATGTGACGGTTCCTGGCGTGACCGTCACTTCACCTGGGTCGCGGACGGGTTATATCTAAAAAATCAGTTCCCTCCCGGACGATCTGAATCGCCGGGTAACGATGTAAAACCTGTAACCTGTCAAACCATGCAACCCATACAACAATATAACAACTAAAAACATCACATGCAAGGCCTAATAAGCATTAATCTCAAGAATTTCATTAAAACCCTACAAATGGAAGAAATAAACATTATGCATGCCACGGGCTCAAATCAATGGAACGAGCCACAGGAAATGATCCTAGCGAGATCAGGATTCCATCCCCCTACCTCTCGCAAGCCGAAACCGAAGAAAAGGCCGCATGCAAGGAGGAAGAGCTACGAAGCCTTCACGCTCCACCTCGCTCCCACGATCACCGAACCGTGCCGAAGTGGACACCTACGCGCTCCTCTCGACGAGAGGAATCCAACGGCGCCAACCTTGTCTCAATCCGACCTCGTCTCGCCCGCGTTCCCTAAGGAGGAGAGAGGGGCGATCGCAAGAGGAGAGAGAGAGAGAGTGAGGGCGAATGAGAGATCGACGGGGGAGAGAGGGTGAGAGAGGGATTAAAAGAAAAGAAAAAAGGAAAAAAGAAAAGAAATTAAAAGGAATTAAAATATATATAATATAATTATTATATATATTAAAATCTCATTAATTCTAATAACCCTCAATAAACACCAAATAAATCTGGAAAAATACCAGACAAATTCCTAAAAATCCAGGAAAATAGCCAAAAATTCCAAAACAAATAATAGAACAAAAACCATCAAGGATCCATTAAGGCACGGGCCTTACAGTCCCTCCTTCCTTACAGAAATTTTGCCCATGAAATTTACAACAACCGAAAAGGAGGAAACTGAGAAAGGACTTATACCTCACTGGAATAAAAAGGGAAAAAGCTGACGCAACTCATCTTCACTCTCCCAAGTAGACTCATTACCAGAGTGACGCTGCCAAGCAACCCTTACCAGAGGAATAACCTTATTTCTCAACCGCTGCTCGCGACGGTCTTCAATTCTGATAGGAAATTCTGGCGTGGACAAATCAGCCGTCACTCCAGGCCATACTGAATCATCGAGAACATGAGAAGCATCTGGCACATATTTCTTCAATTGAGACACGTGGAACACATCGTGAACAGCTTGCATAGCCGCAGGAAGTTGCAAACGATAAGCCACCTGACCAATAGCTTCAATAATCAGAAAAGGGCCAACATACCGCGGACTTAGCTTTCCACGCTTCCCAAATCTGGAAACACCTTTCATCGGAGATATTTTAACAAACACCATATCTCCAGGTTCAAATTGTAGTGGACGTCTGCGCTGATCTGCGTAGCTTTTCTATCGACTCCGAGCCGTCAACAATCTCTGCCTGATCAGACGAACCACATCAAAACACTGCTGCACCATGTCAGGTCCTGTCAACAATCTGTCCCCAACATCAAACCAATTCAGAGGAGTTCGACAAGGACGACCATATAGTGCTTCAAAAGGAGCCATTCCAATACTGGAGTGAAAACTGTTATTATAAGCAAATTCAACAAGTGGCAAATGCTGACTCTATGAACCCTGCCAATCAAGGCAACACAATCTCAGCATGTCCTCCAAAGTCTGAATAGTCCTTTCTGACTGTCCATCCGACTGAGGGTGATACGCTGAACTGAAAGCTAACTCAGTGCCCAAAGCTTTTTGGAAACTACGCCAGAAGCCGGAGGTAAAACATGGGTCACGATCTGACACAAGTGAAACAGGAATTCCATGCAGTGGCACGATCTTCTGCACATACAGCTCGGCCAACCTCTGCACATTCCAAGAAACCTTAATCCGCAACAATCTGGCAGTTTTAGTCAATCTATCGACCAACAACCAGATGCCATCAAAACCCTGAGAAGTCCGAGGCAAACCCACCACAAAATCTGTAGTAACATGGTCCCATTTCCACATCGGAATCTCTAACGGCTGAAGCAAACCACCTGGCTTTTGATGTTCGGCTTTAACTAACTGACAAGTCAAGCACTTAGAAAAAAACACAGCCACGTCTTTCTTCATACCTGGCCACCAGAACTGCTTCTTCAAATTCTGATACATCTTGGCAACACCCGGATGAATAGCAAAACGAGAACCATGGGCCTCACTCAGAATCTCAAGTCTTAATTCATCATCAGCGGGAATATATAATCTGCCTTGAAGACTGAAAACTAGCTCTGTATCAAAATCCACATCATAGCTTGATATAACACGAGCCAAATCAGAATCAGCCTGCTGGGCATCTTTAATCTGATGATATAAAGCTGAACCCAAAACTAAGCTAGCACAAACTGCCATCTTCGGATCAGCAGGAAACTCTGCACTAAATGTCTCGCTCGGAAGCTGTTCCCACAATTTCCATTCATGAAGCAACAAATGACTGACCTGCACTTTCCTGCTCAGAGCATCGGCCACTACATTCATTTTTCCCGACTGATAGGAGAGTGTAAAGTCAAAGTCTTTCATGAATTCCATCCATCGCCTCTGCCTAATATTCAAATCTTTCTCGGAGAAAATATACCGTAAACTCTGATGATCAGTAAAAATCTAAAATTTCTCACCATACAGATAATGTCTCCAGATCTTTAAGGCAAAAACAACTGCAGCTAGCTCTAGATCATGCGTGGGGTAATTTCCTTCATGTTGTTTCAACTGCCGGGACGCATATGCAATAACCTTACCATGTTGCATTAGCACTGCACCCAAACCTACTCGAGAAGCATCTGTACAGACCATAAATCCACCCGAGCCGGAAGGCAAAGTCAACACAGGAGAAGAAGTCAATAGCCTTTTCAATTCAACAAAGCTAGCCTCACACTGATCCGACCAGACAAAAGACACATCTTTATGAGTCAATCTAGTCATCGGGGCTGCAATCTTTGCAAAGTCTTGAATGAATCTGCGGTAATGCCTAGCCAAACCTAGAAAACTTCAAATCTCTGTTACAGTTCTCGGTCTCTGCCAACTCAAAATAGCATCGATCTTTGCAGGGTCCACTGCCACTCCATCACCAGAAATCACATGACCAAGAAAATGAATCTCCCGAAGCCAGAATTCACATTTATTGAACTTCGCAAAAAGCTCGTGATCCCTTAGAGTCTGCAGAACGATCCTCAAATGCTGCATATGATCATTATCAGAGGCAGAATAGATCAAAATATCATCAACAAAGATCACCACGAACTGGTCCAGAAATGGACGAAAGGTACGCTGCATCAGGTCCATGAAAGCTGCTGGGGCATTAGTCAACCCAAACGGCATGACTAAAAATTCAAAATGACCATACCGAGTGCTGAACACAGTCCTCTCCACATCGGATTCCCGGATCCATAACTGAAAGTAGCCAGATCTGAGATCAATCCGTGAAAAGACAGTAGCAGACTGTAACTGGTCAAACAAATCATCAATCCTGGGAAGCGGATACTTATTTTTGATAGTCACCTGATTCAACTGCCTGTAATCAATACAAAGTCTCAGGCTTCCATCTTTCTTTTTCACAAACAGCACTGGGGCACTCCACGGAGAAAAACTGGGACGAATGTAACCTTTTTCCAGTAACTCTAGTAGCTGTGCTCGCAGTACTTTCAATTCAGCTGGGGCCATTCGGTACGGCGGCTTTGCTAAGGGGCCGGTACCTGGAATCAGTTCAATCACCATCTCAATCTCTCGCTCTGGGGGCAAGCCTGGCAACTCGTCAGGAAACACATCAGGGAATTCACAGACAACCGGAATATCACAAACATCCCGTCGTAATTTTTCAACAATAACCACTGAAGCAAGGAATCCCTGGCAGCCTGCGCTAAGCAACCTATAGGCTCGAATAGCAGAAATAATCATACGAGAAGATCGGGATCGAATACCTTGAAAATAAAAGGCTGATTTTCCATGTGGCTGAAAATAGACTTTCTTCGATCTGCAGTCAACCACAGCTCCATAATGCTCCAACCAATCCATTCCCAGAATAACATCATAATCTACCAGCTGCAACGCATACAATCTTGCCGGCAACTGGTGATTATCAATCATCGCAGGAGATTCCTCCAGGCACAAAGGTGTAACCATGAAATCTCCAGAAGGCAATTCAACAAACATCTCACAAGATACCTCGGAAGTCGGTTCCTCAATACAGGCCATGAAATCCTCAGAAATAAAAAAGTGAGAAGCACCAGAATCAAATAAGACACGAGCTGAATGACCATAAAGCATAATCATACCTTCCACAAGATGGGACGCAACAGCATCAGCTCTAGTCAAATGAGAAACCTTGCCTTTCTGCTTCTTAGAACCAGCTGAAGATTGCTGAGAAGACACCGGTGCTTGAGAGTAAAATTGCTGAGCTTGAGGTGCAGTCGGAGGTCTGAATTACGGCTGCTGAGGTTGAGAAAACTGAGGAACTTGCAATTGCTTCGGCCTCAGCGGGCAATCACGAACCACATGACCCGGCTGATCACACCTAAAGCAAACAACAGGAAGAGAACACGGCTGGCCCTTGTGATGACCACCGCATCTCCTACACATCCATGGGTGACTGACAGCTGAGCTCTGACGAGTCTGAGAAGAAGGTGCTGTCGGCTGCTGAACAGAATCTGTACCGGACGGCTGTTGGAAAAACTTCTTCTTCTTCTTGAACCTTTTGAACTTGGGCTTGGAAGGAGAGGAAGCACTAGAAATCTCTGACTGGGCTGAGGGAATACCTGGCACTGGCGGTCGGTAAGTCTGCTGCGACTGAGCTACCGGCTGCACTGACTCTGCCTGAGGATATCCACCAGGTCTCGTCATCTCTAGCTCTAAAGCCACCGCTGTCTGGCACGCACTATCAAGATCCGCAACACGACTGGCGATAAGAGGCAACTTCAATTCAGGCCTCAAACCTCGCAAAAATTGCTGAGTCTTCAAAGCTTCACTAGCCAGCACATGAGGCTCATACTGACCCAATTCCATAAACTTATTCCGGTACTGAAGCACAGTCATACTGCCCTGAGTCAGTTCCATAAATTGATACATCTTGTCCATCTGAAGACAGGCGGGAGTATAGGCACGCTCGAAAGCAGCAACAAACTCTGCCCAAGTGATCTGCCGAAGAGGTCTTGAATGAAAGGCAATCTGCCACTCGGCTTTCCACCACGTGATGGATGTACCCTGGAGTTGAAAAGCAGCAAGCATAACTTTTTCATCTTCAGCACACTCCATCGATACGAACACACGCTCGATCGCATCCAACCATTGCCTTGCAACCTCGGGATCAGCTTGACCATCGAAAGCAGGCGGATTGAACATAAGAAACTCTTTCAATGCCTTGCCTCGACTGCCAGGCGCTTCAACGAGAGGAGCAACAATCGGCGCTGGAGGAGGAACAACTGGAACAGCAGGAACTACGGGAGGAGGTGCAGAACCACTATCTTCCCTGGGCGCATCTCGAGGAACACGAGGAGCTCGAGGGGGTCTTCCTCGACGGGGAGGCATAATTACACTGCCAAAACACAATTCAATCGCAATTAATCAATCACACGGAAAACATCCTATGCCAGCAATAGACGACAACAGGACTAGCTCTGGACAAAGCATAAATTTTCAATTCCTTATACAAATCCTCAAACAACGCTCTGATACCAACTGTAACGACCCAGAGTTCAGGATACCGATATACCGATAACATCGATACACCGATACCAAGAACTGGGGAAGCCACCCAAGAGGCTGATGAGGCCCCTGAAGGGTTAGTAGAAAGTGCTGAGGGGTATGCATAACGAATTGGAATTTGGAACGCGCAGATAGCAATTAAGCATTTAAAATTAATACAAGTGCGGAAGCAATTCAAATAAACGGAGTGATATATATATACTAGTCCAGAGAACAAGAGTACTAGTCCACAAGGTACAACTACGTGGGGCATACCCCGGCAAAAGTACGAACAAAGCCTCAAAAGGCACCTCGACTAAAGCTGGCTGCTAAGCACGGTCTCCGAAACGGCTCACAAAGCACCGGGAGACGACGGGCGCGGCTCACCTGAAAGGAGAAGGGTGAGTCACAGCCAGACTCAGTAGGGGTCACGCGGATCCCTACCTCGCACTAGACAAACATACATGCATAAATAAGGCAAGTAGAGCATGCATTTAAATAAGCTAACAGGCAGTGGCATGAATAATTACTCAAGTAAAGCTGTAAACTCTAACTAAACAGGTATAACAGCTAAAGCATGCCACAGCTAACTAAATGCAAGCAATTTAAAACTAAAGCTACCAAATAGAATAAGTCTCAACTAATCCAAGCAACAAGGAAGGACAACCACTGGAGCAGAAACCAGAAGCGTTCACTGACGACTTACACTGCATCTCAAGCACTCGCAGTCGACGAAGCGACAAGCTAAGCGCGTAAACAGTACCAAACCAAGTGACCAGTCGGAGTGGCACCCGTCGGTGTCAGTCCACAGTCTCCGACCACGTGTGCACACACTGACTCTAGCCTGAGTCAGGCCCTCTAGCTCGTTTTCCCCCTTGGTAGGACGCTACCATTGGCTGGGAGCCCACGGAACTAGCTTACAAATCCTGCATGGGAAACATACCCCTCCGCCATCCTCAAGCGGGTCGGCACTCAACAGACCTTAGGGCAACAACAGTGGCTCCATTGCGTGGAAAGAAAGGCTACTCTAATGGCAATAAAACACGCCACAATACATTAAAACAATATGAATATGGCATGAGTATAAAAAGGAACGCATAACAAATGGGCTGGCAACATATTAAAACCATCAGGGAAGCGGCGGTCTAATACCCACGCGCTACTTGAAAGTGACGGTCGGGGACTGGCGCGTTACACCAAGAACGACGCGCTGGTCTCCATCCGTTACTTCCACCTGAGTTCCAGCTCAAAGGACCTAAGAGGGAGAGTGACGGTGGGGGTCCTATGCGTTGCTTCAAAGCGACGCGCGGGAGCACCGCCGTTACTTTCACCCGAGGCCAAAAACTAATGTACAGCGTTTAAATCGATCGCAGGCGAAATGACGCCCCAGTCTCGGCGCGTCGCTTGGAAACGACGGCCGGCCGACTGGCCGTCGAGCGCACTGCCTGACTAGAACAACGTAAATCAATGAGAGAGCGACGGCTGGAAGCCCTACCGTTACTCTCAATGTAACGCACCCACGATGGGCCGTTACATTGAAGTAACGCGCTCACGAAAGACCGTCGGAGATGTGACGGTTCCTGGCGTGACCGTCACTTCACCTGGGTCGCGGATGGGTTATATCTAAAAAATCGGTTCCCTCCCGGACGATCTGAATCACCGGGTAACGACGTAAAACCTGTAACCTGTCAAACCATGCAACCCATACAACAATATAACAACTAAAAACATCACATGCAAGGCCTAATAAGCATTAATCTCAAGAATTTCATTAAAACCCTACAAATGGAAGAAATAAACATTATGCATGCCACGGGCTCAAATCAACGGAACGAGCCACAGGAAATGATCCTAGCGAGATCAGGATTCCATCCCCCTACCTCTCGCAAGCCGAAACCGAAGAAAAGGCCGCATGCAAGGAGGAAGAGCTACGAAGCCTTCACGCTCCACCTCGCTCCCACGATCACCGAACCGTGCCGAAGTGGACACCTACGCGCTCCTCTCGACGCGAGGAATCCAACGGCGCCAACCTTGTCTCAATCCGACCTCGTCTCGCCCGCGTTCCCTAAGGAGGAGAGAGGGGCGATCGCAAGAGGAGAGAGAGAGAGAGTGAGGGCGAATGAGAGATCGACGGGGGAGAGAGGGTGAGAGAGGGATTAAAAGAAAAGAAAAAAAGAAAAAAGAAAAGAAATTAAAAGGAATTAAAATATATATAATATAATTATTATATATATTAAAATCTCATTAATTCTAATAAACCTCAATAAACACCAAATAAATCCAGAAAAATACCAGACAAATTCCTAAAAATCCAAGAAAATAGCCAGAAATTCCAGAACAAATAATGGAACAAAAACCATCAAGGATCCATTAAGGCACGGGCCTTACATACACTGCCCGGACCTGCAGCCATAAGAACCGGGTCCTTCGCTTTCCCTGCATTAATTTAGAATAATTGCATACATTTTAATAATAAATTCATGCATTTTACTCAATAAATAGTGGGAAATAATAGTAAACGCACTTTGTTCGTACAGCGGTTCCCCATGGACCGCTCTAACCTGTGGATGGCTCGGTTTGGACCGCTCAGTTTTCAGCTTTCTATTCGATGAACGGGTTTATTCTGGCCGCTCAGTGCATCCACGGTTACCCATTAACCGTGTTGTGTCTCTCTAAATCCTGTCATATTATACACCTGCACGGCTCTCCTCAAACCGTGCTAGTATCCACAGACCAATACGGACCGTTCAATTCTCCGTAGTCTCATATTTTGAACGGACCAAAATGGTCCGCCCTCTCCCAAAACCGTGCTGGTCCTCATTCTTCTGTCTGTTCAACTGCCCCCAGGACAGCTACCTCTGTGCCGTGCATTCAATGAGCGGCTCTGTGTGAGCCGCATAGTCTTTCTGAGCGGTTCCTGTTGAACCGCTCAATCACCGTCATCCCCAACGATGTCAAACCCCTCCCCGCCGGCGGGCGTGGCTTAAAAGACCTCCCAATCAGCCCTAGAAGGGACGAATGCCTCTATTCTACCCCTAGAACTAGCATGCTTACATTTTAAATGGAAATAGGGAGGGTTTTAGGCCTACCTTGTCCGTCTTCAGGGGTTTGGCCGCCACCGCGGTGGCCGCCTCCGGTGCTTGGGGGTCCCCTCCGACGTCAACAGCGGCCGCTGCTGCTTCTTCGTCGACAACAGGTGCTGGCGCCGACGCCGGTGCGGCTTCACCCTCGGTGGCGGGCGACTCTGCCACCTCCTCCTCCATGGCGGCCGCCGGCGGCGGTGGGGCGTGTTCCTCACTGGCCATCCGTTCGCGGTGGGCTTGGTGCCTGGACCGCATGGACAAGATGGAGAATGAAGGAGAGATTAAGTGGGGGATCGAGGGAGATTGACAGTGTGAGAGGGAGAGAATAGAGGGGGCGTGGAGCGTTTCTCCCTTCTCCCCGCCGTCTGTTATGGTGGGGAGGGAGGGAGACGAAGGGTTTTATTCGTTTGAAACCCCTGGCCATTGCACGGTCTATCGATAGACCATTTAGTAAGTAGACGGTCCATCTCTAACCATTTAATCCCCAATGGTACATTGCCATTGAGAGGCTAGAGTGTGACCGTTCATCTCTCTGAGCGGTCTCCTAAGAGCCGTGCAGCTTCGCATTCACGTTCAAATTATTTATGTTTACACGGCCTGTTACAAGCCGTCCTGTGCTCTAAGCGGCCTATCCTTGACTATTTATGAAGTGAAATAATGTCTTTGGGTCCTTCTTTGCGACATCATTTGATTATTTCTTGATATATATATTACAAATCCTGCTCTTTCTTTGCAGCATCACTTCACTTGCCTTTCATCGTCGACAGGTAAGTCAGGTAAGTATTCCGATCCCTATACCCCTTATTGCAT
This sequence comes from Amorphophallus konjac, assembly GCA_022559845.1. Classification (NCBI taxonomy): domain Eukaryota; kingdom Viridiplantae; phylum Streptophyta; class Magnoliopsida; order Alismatales; family Araceae; genus Amorphophallus; species Amorphophallus konjac. Next base: position 238,830 of record JAHNEJ010001983.1, on the reverse strand, counting down.
TACTATATGGTAATTATGTTATGTTATCTCAAGAACCAGTTGGTTGCTCGTGTGTTCCAGGATCTGATGTTCCCCTTTAAGAAAAATAATGATGATTCAGGTTTACGTGTTTAATCATCGGATAGGCCGTTGGGTTGGGAAAGTTAAGGGACGATGGTTCTATCTCGCACGCCGTGGTGGCAGATAGTATCCTGACCCTAATTGTCCTGGCCTAGCAATATTATTCTCGAGTATTTTATATTTTATTCTTTCTTTACATTCATTTTAATGATTTCTTTTATTTTAGCCTAACATGCATCATACGCATCTTTTGAGCATTCATGACCCATGGTTTGCTTGCCAATATCCCACCAGTGATGGATGGCTATGTGTTCATGTTTGAGAAAGAGGAACAATTCCACTCTGAGTTGGAAAGTTCTCTCTCGTCAGTTCACTCGGTTTGGTTGATTAGGAGTCCCCGTCTGGAGTTTTAGTCTATCTCTTTACTTTTCGTTACTGCTTTGATTCCCTCATTGGTTATGGATTGTGTCCCCTGATGAGGTTGCCTACCTTTTACCCTGCTTTTTACCTTAGTCTGATTCCTCCAGATTGGTGTCGCTTTTAGTTTGACTATTCCTTGTGAGTGGTTTAGAGTTTTCTGGAAGATTCCTATCACTCATTGGCAATAAAACGGGTGTCTTTTTACCTTAACGCCCACTTTTCAGTCTACTCCGCTTCATCTCCGCATCATCTCCATATTCCATTTTTCATTCGGTTCACCTCCGCTCGCTCCCCTGCAAATAGGACGTTAAGGAGGGGCCTCTGTTGACACCCGTTTTTTGCTGATAAGTTAAGTCATTCCTTTTACCACTATTTATTGATGCCTCGAGTTGTCCATTGCTCGTTGGGCCATTTCTAGGCACGTCTTTGGGCTTCTTTTATGGGTACCTCCCTCCCTGGCTGGGTCCGCTTTGATTCAGGGCTTAATGGGCCTTGATTTTGCTTAATTTATCACATTTTATCAATTTCAAGGGTCCAGCCTTTGCACGGTCAATCGCCTGGCCATTCAGTCAATGAGCGGCTGGATTTGGGCCGTCTATCTATTTTCTCAGATATTTATGTGATTTTCTGAATTTCCACCGACATGCTGTTAAACGGCCCTCATCTAGCCGTCCAAATTATTGGAGCGGTAGTCATATGGCCGTCCAGTTCCCAGAGTCCCCATGGCGTTAATTTTTCAGATAATTATCTATTTATCTATTTTATTTGAATTTATCACCGTCAGGCTCTGAACGGTTGGAGTTGGGCCGCGCCATGAATCGGGTTGTCTAGCATTAGACCCTTCAATCCTTAAGAGTCCAATGGCAAAATTGTCGGTCAGTTCTATGGATATTTGGATAATACTTCTGATTTATGTAGTTTTCACCAACAGAATTGGACGGTCTGAAGACAGACCGTACAGTGGTCTAAGCAGTCTATCGCACGATCGCGTATTGGCCCGATTTCTAAGATTTTAAAGGATTTTCTCTCTCCAACCCGTGGTTTATTCCCCAACTTATTCCACCCATTTCTCCATGGATTCTCCACCAAATGGGGTGTCGTTTGAACTGGTTGGGATATGGGAGTGTTATCTACGGATTTTATGTTAATATCTCAACTTAATTTTCACTGAAAACCCTAATTTTGGGGCTAGGCTTGTGGGCTCTATAAATAGGACCCATAGTCTGGGCTTTGAAAAGGGGGGAGATCAGAGGTCGATGGTGAAGCCCTGCCGAACTCCAGAGCGACCTACAGTCAGGGAGGGAGGCTCTCTACGTCCACATAAGCCTCCGTTTCAGGGAGTAGTCGTGTTTTGAGTCTTTGTTTGATACTCCCTTTCATTCATTGCATGCTCGTTTCCACTATTTCTCCTCCACGGTTTTCACTGCTTGCACTTCATTCACACACCCTCCTACTATTTTCTCACACCCCAAGGGGTTTAAAAACCTCTCAGGTATCCCCCAGTCCATGTTAGTTTGTTCAGTTTTCATGTTCTCTTCTAGTTACTACACCCTCTAGTCCTGATTTGGATTTTCTTTTGTGGTCTTCACGTTGTTTTGCAGGTCAGCATCATCCTAGCACGAGGCCCACCCCCTCTGGACGGCCAGAAGGGGTAGAGGTTCAGATCCTACGACTTGGTGGGTGACGGAACAGCGCGGTTTAATTGCGTTCGTTTGAAGAGGAAGGCGGATCTCCACGAACTGCTCTGAACCTTTGAACAGCTGCCTCCGAACCGTCTGGCTCTCCACTGTTCTTCGTCCCGCGTTCCTTCTCAGCACTAGAGAGCGATCTATCGAGAGACCATCCGGTCACAGGACGGTTCTTCCAGGACCGTTTATTTCTGCAGTGCTGTTCACATACGAGTGTCTCCCTTTTCCAAGGTACGGGTGTAATTATTTTACATTTCAAAACCTTGGTGGCGATCACGATCACACTTGTGCCCTTCCACCCTGCTATCTTAAGTTCATTATTTCTTGCATTGATATAGTAGAGGGATTGGAAGGATACAAAGGAAGGAAAAACATGTCTACAAGAAGGAGAAGGAGGTATGATTGCCAATATAAGGTCTCAACCTACATTGATCGAGGACCTAGTCCACTTGCAAGAAAATGATCGCACATTGATGGAGATTAAGGATAATATTGATCAGAGGCCAGAATTTTCTATCTCAAATGATGGAAGACTATTATTTAAGGGTCGGATTTGTGTGCCAAATCATGATGACGCTAAGAAATTGATCATGGAAGAAGCTCACAAATCAAGGTATGCTATCCACCCTAGAACTACCAAGATATATCAAGATTTGAAAGAATCTTTTGGTGTCCCAATATGAAAAGAGAAGTGGAAGATTCTGTATCACGATGTCTCACTTGTCAACAAGTCAAAGCAGAGCATTTAAAACCCACTGGGAAATTTCAACCCTTAAATATTCTCGAATGGAAGTGGGAAAGTATAGGGATGGATTTTATCATGGGTTTACCTAGGACAAAAGGAGGACATGATGGTATATGGGTGATCATAGAGCGATTGACTAAATCTGCACATTTTCTACCAATCAAAAGTCAATGGTCTGTGGATGTACTAGCAGCATTATACATGAAGGAGATTGTCAAACTACATGGTGTCTCAGTCACCATAATATCTGACCGAGATCCTCGGTTCACATCACAATTTTGTAAGGGTCTACAACATTCATTAGGGACCCGATTGAACTTTAGCACTGCATTCCATCCACAAATTGATGGTCAAATTGAAAGGACAAATCAGGTGATGGAAGATATGCTCAGGGCTTGTGCTATTGACTTTGGAGGAAGTTGGTACGACCATTTACCTCTGGTGGAGTTTACATATAATAATAGCTATCAAACTAGCATACAAATGGCACCATTCGAGGCTCTATATGGAAGAAGTTGTCGTTCACCTATTTGCTGGAATGAAGTAGGAGAAAGATAATTTATTTGTCCCGACATCATTAGGGATACTACCGAAAAGATAAAGCTTATTCGGGAAAGACTCCAGATGGCACAAGATAGATAAAAATCATATGCTGACAATCGAAGGCGCGACTTGGAGTTCCAAATAGGAGACCATGTATTCCTTAAGGTTTCTCCGAGTCTAGGTATTCGAAGGTTTGGTATTAAAGGTAAGGTTACTCTAAGATTCATTGGCCCCTTTGAGATTCTCGAAAGGGTTGGTGAAGTCGCATATCGAATAGCTTTACCGCCACGATTATCTAAAGTCCATGATGTATTTCACGTCTCAAGCTCAAGAAGTATGTACCTGATCCTTTCCATGTCATCACTTATGACAATCTGGAGATCAAAAAGGACTTAACATATGAGCAAAAGCCAGTTAAGATCATTGAACGAGAAGTACGTCAACTTCGGAATAAAACTAATTCCTATGGTCAAGATCCAATGGACCAAATTATGGCCACATGAAGTAACATGGGAAACAGAAGAAGCCATGCGTAAAAGATTTCCATAGATATTTGAATGTAAGTACACTCTCCATAAATCCATGCATTGAATTTGGAGACAATTTTTTTTTAAGGGGGGGAGGGTGTACCGCCCGAAAATTTTTCTAAGAATTTTTTGGATCTTAAAATAAAATTATTAAGCATTTAATGGGCTATAAATGAATTTTATTTAATTAAATCTAATTATTTAAGCCCTACATAAATCCAAGAGGATTAGGCCCATATAATAAACCTAATAGGCCCAAAAAGATTGTTTTGGACCTTCGCCCATATTCTAGAAGCTAGGAATGGGTGTAATCATGAAATTAAGGGATAATTACTCTTTGGGAAATAAATAAGTGGATAATAACAAGGGTAATGCCAAAAGAGTTGGAACTAGTTGAAATTCGGCGCTCACAAAGTCAAACGGTCTATCGCGAGACCGCATGTGGAGTTAAACGGTCCAGAGCTAGACCACTTATCTCTGTCAGTTCCGTGAGTATGAGAAAAAGTGAAAGGGATGGATTTTTAGCATCCAAATCACCTAGGATTAACTCTATCCACTAATTAGATAAGTCTAGAAGGATAGTAGATCAAATTGAATGCCTAAATGGGACTCTAAGTTCGTTCTAATTCTCAAAACCCTAGCTAACCTTATAAAGAGATCCCAGATTTGACATGTGCGACCCATACTTTTGGCTCGCGTGGAATTAAGGTAAGGAGGATAAATTAGAGGTAAGTTTCTTCTAGGAATTTGTTTATTATATTCAGAACAAATTACCCTCTAAATTCCGTTCGAGGAGATCAAGCCTACAAGAAGATAGAAGGTTCCAAAGTTACTGATTCTACACAACCCAAAAATTAGTGCGTCTGACCCATATTGATCAAGGAGTTCGTAGCCTTAAACGAGGTATTTAGCAACAGTGTCTTTAGAACTTTCTGTTACCCTTCATATCTTCTATTTACCCTCAAAATTTCATGTCAATAGGTCAAGGGAATCAGGAGATACAAGGGCGGGAAGTTGCTGATTTAGCACGAGAACGTGTAGAGCTAGGGCTTACTTCCAGTCTGAAATTAACAGTCTAGGAGCATTAATTAAGTAGGTTATCTCATGAATCGCTCAAATTTGAAGTCACGAATAAAAGCCCTCTGATTTCGTGTGTTTTCATGTATTGTACTTTGAGAATTTCATGTTTTAGTAGGACTATGCATCTAAGTTAAATCCTCATGCATGAACTAGCCCTAATAAAGTAAAAAGGATTTTTTCTTGTTAAATACATGAACCTATGCATATTGTTGGCCTATATTTGTTCTACCATGATTATGGAAGTTTATATATGTTGATTTTCATGCATGATGTATCTTAGTTTAGCATTTGGCTTTACTATTATTTGAACTCGGATTTATACAGGAGCAAACGGTCGTCATGTAGACCGCCTGGTATCTTAATGGTCCTACGACAGACCGCTAGCCCAATAGCATAAGCGGTCGCCCGACTAACCGTTTGGCCAGTTAAATGGTTCTGTTCTAGACCGTTTGGTTTTTTGATTTTTCTGCAATATTGATAATCCAAACATATTACGGATTAGCCAAAGTTAATATATGATAAGCCTAGTTAACTACGTTTATTTCCTGGTTTGATTACTGGTTTTATATACTTAGTTAATTTCATTGTTTATCATCATAGATTTCATATTTTGTGCACATTGGTATTATTTTAACTTATGTTAGTTTATGACCAAAATTATATATTCTTGTAATAACTATATGTTCAAAGATGATAGATGATTCATATCACTGGTTTATCACGATTCTTTCTCTTCTAAGAGTCATTTTCATAAGTACATGACACATATCCTGGTATGTTGTCATTAGTTACACTTTTTACACATTAAGTACACAATCTTAGACTTGATGACCTCTCCTTTGCATATTCCTTCCAACGGACTAGGAAATCTTGTTTCAAGGCCTCCATAAGACTCCACGAGCCTGGGATTTCCACTAGGACGCCGAGCTGGTTGTACCATTAAAGCCCATTGTCTAGAAAAGCACTTATCGATGTTTTGTATTTCTGGACCTAATCGGCCATATGGTTGACCGTCTGAGTTTGCTAGCGGCCATTCACTAGACCGCTAAAGGATATTAAACGGCCATCCACTAGACCGCAAGGCTTCAGAGATGGGTTTTTGTTTATCAGACTTTGTCTTATCAAACGGTCCTTCACTTGACCGCTTGGATTTCTAAACGGTCTTGTATATGACCGCATGCATTTCAAAACGGCCCAGTAATAGACCATTTGGATCCTGATTATGTCTAACCTGAGGTTTGAACTTTGGGGTTAGTTTTCTTGAATGCCTAGATGATCTTCTGATTATCTAGAGCCTAAATTATGGTTAACCAAGTTAAGCTAAAATTATGAAAGTTAAAGAAAGTACTGTTATGCTGCCGACTTTTTCTACCATGACCTAGTTATAACCTCATTTCTTGAAATCTCGTGTTCTTAATTGAAGCATTCTTATTTTTGTTACCTTATCATGAAACTTATCTTGAACTTGTGCATTATTGGCCACATTATTGCTATAAACGTGGAAGTAGCTTGATTTATACTTGAAGATGCAGTTCGAGCACTGATTTTGTTTAAGGGCTCTATGCTAGTCCCCTCTGCTGATTGTCGGAAACATACTGTACACCATGGGGTATGATGTTACTGGCGTCGTATTGCGCTAGAAGTACTTTCTTTATAAATAAGTGAAATGTCCACGGGAATTCACATAAATTCACGAAGTACTTACTACTAAGTGAAGAGTAGATTCTTGCTTGTTACATGACTTTCTAGTGCATAGCCTTCATGGTTATGAAAATTACATTCTTATTACATTATTAAAAAGGTCAGATCTACATTCTTGCTATATACTTGATTCTTGTATCTCATGTTTGATCATAGCTTGTTACTTTAGCTTTATTCGCATGTTTCATCGTATTTGCATGATTACCTTATTCTTTAGAGCTAAAATGCCAATCATTTATATTTACCTTCATGTTGATACGAAGATACATATTGGGCAAGTGTGCTCATTACTCTACTTTCCAATCTTTTTCAGGAAATTCTAGTGGGTCGGATTCCGATTACTCAAGTGATAGATCCGAGAGTGATTAAAGGATAAACGACTCAAGAGAAGCCTTAGTTATTAAATGTCTAGTCGAGTTGTGATGTAGTTTTTATTTTCTTGAATCTAGTGAAAGATCTTATGTACTTTTGGAATTATTTTATGAAGGAATAAAATTAAAGTTTTTAGTGAATTATATTGTGCAATTACTCTTATGTGATTGTCTTGCGCTCTGATTATATTGCTTGCTCGAGACGTACTAGCCGACTGTTCACTTTTCCGATTGTTTCCGCTACATAATCTCGGGACGTGACACTTTTAAAGATCAAGTGAATTGAAATCATTCTATATGTTGATAATATATCTTCAGGATAAAGAACCATGCAAAAGTAACCAAAGCAAAAACAAATGACTTAAAGTATGTTTCCATGCACCCAAAAAAATGTAGCCATTCTCCATAATCTATCGCCACTCAAATAAATCAGAAATAGGGACAATCATAGAATATAATGCTTGTAAACCTACATATTAACATCTAGATGAAAACTATTATCCTTGCATACAATTGACTTAAATCAAGAAAATTTTATTGCTTTAATCATAGAACCAGAACATGACTGCCTATAACTTTTGTTGAAATATAAAGGAGGTCGTAATGAGCATTAGCAAAAACAAATAGAAAGATGCACATGATATTTGAATGGCCCACATTCCACCATTTACTCAGATGAAAGTAAACCAACATAATAGATTGTAGATATCATAAATGGCAGAGACCATCAGTCTCTCAAAGTTGAGATAATGAATAATGTCTGCCCAAAGGATTACATAAAGATAGAATCTTACTTCCTCTAAAAATTGGTTGGTTTTTTGCATATATACCCCGTAATACACTATATATATGTTTATATATCTGACTTTCATGAGTTGTCAATAATATCCTTCAATATATCCAAATAGTTGTGGTAATACCCTCATCCTGACTCAAGTGTAGTGTAAGCACTGAAATGATGAACCTACCATTAAATTAGGTCTTATAGGGGCATGATGAGATAACATATCTTAAGGATATTTTTTATTCTTTTACATTTGCTAACATTTTCTATACGGCATCTTTTAGTGGTATAAAACTGGAAGTATATAATTGCAACCATTTGGAAGTCTTTAGGGGTATTTTTGACAATTCATAAAAGTCAGGGTATAAATGCAAATATGATGGATTAGGGGATGTGTAAAAAATCTCAAAATTGTTTCTCTGTTTCAGGCCATATGAACATATTGTTGCTCATGAAATGGTAATGCAGTCCTTGGGTTCAAAACATCTGATACAATCCACAGGTTTCTCACCTGCTTGTTCAACGCATCAAGTGTTTCCTCATTAAGATCACTGCTAGCAGTAATAATCATTGTTCCAAAACCAGGAATAATCATTGTTCAATGCATCAAGTGTTTCCTCATTAAATTTTATTGCTTTAATCATTGAACCAGAACATGACTGCCTATAACTTTTGTTGAAATATAAAGGAGGTCGTAATGAGCATTAGCAAAAACAAATAGAAAGATGCACATGATGTTTGAATGGCCCACATTCCACCATTTACTCAGATGAAAGTAAACCAATATAAATGATAGATTGTAGAAATTAGGTAGCTCAAAATCACTAATATATAGCAAAACTATGAAATCACAAAGAAAGTAAATTCTGGTTCATGTATAGTCACATAGAAAAGTCAAGGGTCTAATCACGCATTTCCATTAACAAAAGCTATTAGCACCTATAAAACACATACAGATCCACCTACAGCAAGAGCTGTCAGATCTTCTAGCAAATGAAGCCCCAATAATCCTGATTTACTGAGGCTTTCCTGTAATAGAGATGTCCTACAAACAAAATCGCTCTCCAATGACCTGTAAAAAGAAGGATTAGTCACATCTGTCTGATACATCTATAAATAAACAAGAACTCCACATGGAGAGGATACTAAGTACACTGTTAGAAGATCTACTATTTTCTCATAGTCAGAGACAAATATCAATAGCTTTTGCCAAATTTCCCTGCAAGCATGAAGAGTTATTTTCGGACAGCAGTACCAACAAATGCACGACCATATGTCGTCTGAATGTATAGATTCAATAGTCTATCGTTTAACTGACTACATTCTGTAGAGCAACATAACAATGAATAACATTCATAAAAGTGATGCATAATATATAGCAACGCAGGCACTACATTCTAGCTCATAAAACACTTGCAAATGAGATCCACTAAAGATATCCCAGACTCAATATTTTTTTTCTGGGAAGCAAGACACACTATTTTTATGAGAGAAATAGCAATGACTAACATATAGGTCACATTGTTTCAGAAATGCAAAAAAGTAGAAATTTTCTAAGCACCCTAGCATTCCTGGTATACAAGTTCACTGAAACAAGAAAGTGGATAAATGGCACTAGATATAGATACAACCCCATACATATGGCAGCTTGAACGAGAGAACACGATGTAGCAACAAAAGGTGATGACAATGATCCTTCCTTAGGATTCTATATCACCTGTGTCGGGTTTAGTGTGTATTGATGATGTGACACCAATAATGAGTCATCACTACAATAAAAATGAGATATATGGGCAGTTTCGTTAGTGACATTTGTTAAAAGTGCCCCAAAAATATTATAAGTAGAGGCATTTCATTTTATATTGCCTCTAAAATATTTATAACTCTTAAATTATATTAACAAAAGTTTGTAAAAATGCTTCTAAAAATCCCCACATGAAACTCGCAAGCTTTGGAAGTCGTAACTGCTCCCCCCCGCGTAATTTCCTTTCCCCAGTAGACTTCTCCGGTTTCCCTCTAGATCAGAGTTTCCCAATGCCTGAAGACTCCTTAATCCCCCTCTGCCTCCTCGCTTCCGCGGCTCCCTTCTTCCCCCTCGCTCTGTCTAGCTCTGCCCTCATCCTCAAAGAGCAAGCACTTTTTCCCCTCTCCCCCGCCCCTCTCTCGTTCATCTGAAGTAGAAGTTGTAGCAAGTTTATGCTCGTCTTCTCTTCCTCCAATCGATGCCTAGTGTGATGAAAGACCTGAGATCTGCTTTAAGGGATCACGTGGATCTCGTCTCAGATATGGTCGAGGAGCTCTCCTCTGATCTCCGCAATGGGTTTCGTCCGGCTTATGAGAACTTCATCGGATTCTTTCACGCTATCGACTGGAAGGAGCCGTGGTTGATAGGTTTAATATCCTTTCATGCAATGTTGCTGCTGATCACTATCATCTCAAGGAAGAATGTAAATTTCCAACTGTGCTTATCTATTATGGCATTTTTTGGTGTGTTTCTTGCAGAGAGGATAAATCATTTTTTAGAGGAAAATTGGAAAAGCTTTGTAGGCCAGAACTATTTCGACCCTCATGGCCTTTTCATCTCAGTACTCTAGTCTGGTCCACTCCTCATATCAATGTTGATTGTGGTAAATACTCTTTCTACTTTGGTCAAGCTGATCATCTAGTGGAAAAGAGCAGAACTTAGACACCGTGCTAGACTTGATCGCGGCAAACAGGATTGATATATTCTCTACGATTATGATTGGAAATTAGCAGCCTGAAATATTTTGGGTTTTTTAGCTAGTAAGAGTCCCTAGGTTTATGCCATCTCTCTCCCTTGTTTATGTCCTTGTGTTTCTCTTACAGCCTTCAGCCAGGTTCTACAGCACTTGAGAGTTTTTGCCCAATCCAAGCAATTTTGAGCTGAAGACTATACTTAGTACCAACTTGTTCTTTTTCAGAGGTTTCCACTTTCCAGTTGTAACAGGGAATAATTCAACAGATTCTGGTCCTAAAGGAGTATACTTGTGTTGGACAACCATTCACCCATTTGGAGTAGCTTTTCTTTCTTTCAACGTAAGGAAAAAAACACTTTTCCACCTCTCCCTCACCTTTACCCGTGGTCTACTGTCATTCTCCCCCTCGTCGCTCGTCGCCGTCACCCTCGGCCTCCCACGAGCCCCCACCGCCACCGTGCTTCCCTTTCTTCTTCTTCCTCTTCTTCTTCTGCTGCGAACATGCTCAGCCCGGCCCTGCCTGCCCCGCCTCAAGTAGCCAGCCACCACCACTGCATACATTATGTCATCCTTTTTATCCATTCACTGGCAACATGGACAATTGTTACATAAATTTTACCTTCGAACGTTGTTTTATCCTCCTTGTTTCCATTTGCTTTCCTTACATGCAGATCACATGATAAATGTAGATGATCCTAGTTCAGAAACAATGTAACTCCATCCCTCTCCCTCTTTGTTGCAATTTTTCTATTATTCTCTGTCCCATGGATTTCCTCTCCACCAGCGAGCATGCACTACAATTTTCAAAGTTGGCATACCCCGTATGTCAAGTGACAAAGTTCCCCATTTCTAAACAATTTCTACACTTGACCTTTTTGCCAGCATCTCTCTCCTCAGCCTTCCATTTTCCACATTCTTACTGCCCTTCCCCTTTTAGTGGATCATCTTTTTCTGCAATAAAACAGTATTCATACACTCATAACTCTTCTTTGTATCCAAAAACATAAATGTATTATGACAAACAAGAATGCACAAGAAAATGACAAGACTCACCAGAAGGGAATTACGCAGAGGCAACAGTGATGTTACTGTTGGGAGAGGGGGTTCAATAATTCAATTTTATTGCTTTCTAGAAAAAATTATATGATTCTAAAAAAAATGTCATCTCTAAAAGAACATCAAGATTGGGATCACTCCAGTGCATCAAAAAAACACCCTATTTGCTAGGCATCATAGGTTCAGTGACATTTTGGAAGCCAGTTGCCAAGTTTACTACCAGGCAAGGACAACCCATCTTTTCACCAGTAGATGGCCTTAGATTTTTGTATTAACACAAGCACATTTATTTTATTTTCCTAATTATGCATCCAGGAATAAGGAATTAAAAATTAGATTTCAAAATTGGACATGTCCCATGGATACCAGTTCATGTTTGGGATAAAACCAGTTCTTGCTAATTCCTACCACCAAAACCAGACCAACCAGTTCTTGCTAGTTCCTACCACCACAACCAGACCAGCCAGTTTCCAGCAACTCTGGTCTAGAAGTCAGTTCACCTAGTTTTTCATTCCATGCCAGGAATCACCTATATCTGAGACAGCTTCTTGCCTTAGCAAAATGTACTAAAACTTAACTAAACAATCAGCTGATGTCTACCATCTGTCAGTGGGCAGTACAATATCTGGATAGCTTAGAGAACATGTTCCATATGAAGTGGTGCGGCATTCTAGGTCCCATAAGTTCTGTATTGGCCAACTCTTGCCAGCTCCTACCACCAAAACCAGACCAACCAGTTTCCAACAACTCTGGTCTAGCAACCAGTTAACTTGGCTTTTCTTCCCATGCCCGGAATGGCCTATATCTGATACAACTTCTTGTCTATACAAAATCCATCAAGAACTTGACTGAACAAACATCTGACATCTACCATCTTTCAGTGGGCACTACATTATGTGGACAGCTTACAGAATGTCCAATATGAAGTAGTGTAGCATTTTACACAGATTCTCCTGGGTCCCATAAGTTCTGTATAGGATATTTTAGCTTAAATAAACTATTTTAATTATTTTTGTACTTCATGCAACAAAGAAACTTTTATACTTTAGCTCTTTCTATCCATGGAAAGGAATTTTTTTTAATTGGATATCTTAGAAGTGTGGAACAAGCCTTTATTTCATCAGCTTTTCATTTTCAATTTGTTACAACCTTCCCTCAATTAGCTGTCATTCACCTTAAATATGGGAACAACATGTTTACATAACAAAGAAAGACTACTAAATATTAGAAGGTCTAAGTCTTAAAATCTATTACACTAACATCCAAGGAGATGCATGATTCAAACAATGATATTCTCCTATTAACAGTCAACTTCCACTTTAAGTGTTTCTGATGCAGGACATCGTTCTTGTCTTTTGGGAATTTGTGGCACACTTTTCATAAATAACTCGGCTATGAGGCTAATCTACATGCTGATCCTTTTTTGTCAGGTGAATGTTTTGATGCATAACATTGTTTTAAATATCTAGATTGTCATATGAAAAGTTATGAACTAATCATTTATTGTTGGTTGTGTATGCAGACGGTTCAACATATCTTTTATTTCTACATCCATATAGTTCAAATATCCAGATTTCCTCATCATTAGACACACTGCCTAAGCTAAGCCAAATGACAGAATAGCACAACCATTTTGTCTTATGAGCTGCTTTTGGTTTATTGGGTAATAATAATATTGCTTGGCTTTTGTTGCTACATCAGAAACTCTTTATTTTAATGCAAAATGACTTATTGTGATTCTGTGAAACAAGGGTATGATTTTATCTTCATATCAAGGCATGGCTAAATGTGGAAGGAGTTTGAGTGATATCATGTTGATTATAGAAGATCTGTGTTTGTTTCTTAATGTAAAAGCACAAATATTTGTTCATTACATTCCAATGCTCTTGATTGCTTGTGTGCTTTAGGTAGCCTATAGTGGTGTCTTTTTGCAGCATGAGTGAAGTCACAAATGGGTCTTCAATATAGCTTGACAAATAGCATCATCTGGTATGCACATGCCGACATGTTTTCTCCATGAATATTTGGTTGTAGTCCTATCCTTTATACACTGTTTTGGCAATTGTTTACTTTCAAGGAGGATAAAAGTATACTGTTTTTGTTTGTGCAGCACTTGCTCGCCCTAATCATATTTATGCAGCATATATTTCTTGATCCATCTTTTTTTGAGAAACTATATGATGCTACTAGCCGGTAACTAATGCTTACCTTTATATTATAGTCTACATGACATATTTCTATTGGAAATTCCAAATGCCATGGTGGTTGGCTTTTAGCATTTAAAGACTTTATTGAAGTTAGCAAAAGCACTAACATTTTTTCAGAATTGCCAATTTTTGGTGAATTTTATTTTTTACTAGTTTTGCTCAATTTTCCACTTGAATTGGAGATTTTCTTGACATTTCTGAATCAATTTAAAAAGGTCCTTGGCTTAGAAGGGTATTTCTGAATTAATTTAAAAGAAAATTAGTTATGTATTTAAGCCTTTTAAAATTATTGATAGACTAATTACTTTTGCTCTATCATGATTTCAGGAAGTGTTCTATGCTGTGATGTCATTGGGAAAATTCTAATATTGAAGACGGGTGATTAGTAAGTGGTGGTGCTCCAATTATTGTGAGTCCTCTCCTAGGAAATGTTTAATAAATTCGTGAGTCTCACTGTTGTGCTCAATGGGTATCACTAATCATTTATGCCTTATCTCACTCTACATTCACATGATTAGGTTCTCCCTTCTCATCTTTATTTTTCTTTTATATGCACTAATGAATGAACATACATGTTTAAGATGTGAATCTCAGATTTTCAGTCTCAAGTCTTTAGTGTTATCAAATGTAACCTGTTGAGTCTCAAACGGTGACAATCAAGAGGGGAGGGGTGAATTGATTGGCCAATTAAAATTTCTTCCAAGGAAAATAATGATAAGTAAACATATAAGCACTAGACCTTACTCGATCATGATCTCACTTGAATGCTTGTAGATAAAGGTGAGTGTTTGATAAATGAAATGGTGTACACTCAACTCACCGTGAAGCCCACTCGATAATGAATCTGGAAAAATAAACCACAAGTAACACACGGAGTTTTTAGGTGGTTCGGGTACACTGCCGTGTCCATACGTCCACCCGTCACACGTGAGGATTAAGACTCCACTATGAAGTGAGCCACACACACACGCTGTGTAGAACAACAAACACACACACACGCGGCACCCGATCTGGGCTACCAAACATACATACACACACACACATTCGTGTTTCCGATCACGAACACCACACACAAGAATCTGATTTAAGATATACAACAAATGCACAAGCTCAAGCAAAGGATTCAGAAAATGGAGAGTGAAGAATTGTTTATCGTGGTTGAGGCGCCCCCTTTCACTTCTTTGAAGGTAATTGAATGCTTCTACAGGAGGAAGATCGATCCTTGAGGAAGAATGAAGCTATATCGCACAAGCAAGGTTGCAGCTTTGATATCCCACGCAGCTTGCTATTGGGGATGATGTAGAGGCTTGATTCAAGCTTCCTCCCTTCACTTTCGGGGTCAGAACAAGGTGGAAGAAGCCCCTGGAGCTGCTGCAGCGAACCTGCACTCACAAGGGTTGGAAAAATAACACACTCTAGATGCCTCTTGCTACCTAGGGTTTCATACCCCAATAAGATGTATATATATTTTGGAACGTTCAAAGACACCCTAGAGACCAGATCCACAATACCTGGAACGATTTAGGGAGGTTAGGTTCGATTGCTATGACTTTTGGTGCATGTGCACGCAAGTCAAAAATCACGGCTCGGGTTCGAGACTGAAAGGGTTGACCCTCGTGAGGGTTTTAAGGTTTCTGGGCCAATGGGTCGACCGTTGGGGTCGACCCTCGGGGGTTTTCCGTGCGGGTTTAGAAATGAGTTTTCAGGGGTCGACCCTTGGGGTCGACCCTTGCGGCTGGGGGTCGACCCAATGGGTCGAACCTTTCAGTTGGAGATCAAAAACCCAAGTTTACATAACCAGGGGACCTAGGGGTCGACCCAATGGGTCGACCCTTGTTCCAGAACATCCAAAAGGTTGATAGAAAAGCCCACTAAGTCCAAGAACAAGTCTAGGGGTTTCAAGATGGTTTTTAAAACATGAGAGGGAATGAAACTCAAACCATTTAAACTTAGATAAGTTCTAAACCAATTTAACCCTTGAGATCAAAATAATGAACTTCAAATCACACAGTCAAAAGTCAATATGTTGAAGTCGATCTCACCAACCGTCCTCGAGTTCCTTAAGCACGTTCCTTGCCCTGTAAAGACATACATTATGAATTAGATTTAGCATTGTAATTTACGTTCAAAAGCCTTACCAAACGAAGTTACTCTTGTACCTCCAAAAGCTCCAAGTCTACATCAAGGATGTGCATTTCAAAGCTTTTCATGTTGGAACAACTCAATTTCAATTCACACAAAAATATAGTGTTTGGTCATCATCAAAATCTATTTAGTATACCCACAAGGAGGGGGTTCAACAATCTCCCCCTTTTTGATGATGACAAAATACTACATGCCTTACATAAACATATGACTTCAAAAAGATTTAGCATTTACATTGAATTCCACCTTAAACCTTCATATTAAGAGTAAAACACAAGAAGCATTGTTCAACTCTTCATGCATCACATGAATTGCTCAAGAAGCATTATAATAGTGAAATACAAGACCAGCCCACGATGTGAGATTGATGAACAAAAACACGTTCCAAACTACTTTGCCGACAACACAGGTTAAATGTAAACAAGGTCTGAGTTCAAGGGCAAATTACAAGATGCAATGCATGAGATGCAACTGAACATAACTTAAATGCAAACTGAAATGCAACAAAACTTAAATGCAACATTGCTAATGAACAGAAATATGATGAAATCACACATGCATGCAAGCACACAACACACATAAAATATAAGTAGCTGATTGCTTGGGCACACATATAGTACAAGATTTCTCCCCCTTTGGCATCATCAAAAAGGAGGGGGTGACAAGGGATAGGAAGTGTGCCATTCTGCAAGTGCATAGCCGTCTAATCATCATCCGAAGTCGGTGAGCTTGGCGGACGCCTAATATACTCCAAGACTTCTTCAAGCATGTGGGATTGATTAGCCAAAGTATCAGTAACATACTGAGAGTGCTCTTGATGAGATAGCTTCAAATCAGCGAGAGCATGATGCATAGCCTCCATAGTCTCCCCATAATTGTCTAAACGATCATCAATAGTATCCAAACGGTCCATGAGCAGCTGAACCGCCTCGGAAGGCATGTCCTCAACAGGAATATGTGGCTGTTGCACACCGGCCTGTGCATCATCGTCATCCTCCTCCTCAGAACTTATTTCATGTGCAGCACTTTTTAATGTCCGGACCAAGTTACCATCTCGCAAGTCATAGCCCATATTATGAAAAAAAGAATGAACAGTAAATATATCAGCCTCTCTAATGGTTTGAGAAGATTCTTTGGAGAGGTTTATGTCTATGTGTGCAAATATAGCAGAAAGTGCGGCGGCATATGGAAGAGTTCTATTCTTGTGCTTCATGCTGTTACACATATGTGCTAAAAACATAGCTGGGAAATTAACTGGAATACCACCCAAGAGACAGTAAAATAAGAACATATGGATCTCTGTCACTTTGTCATGGCCTCCTCCTCTTGGGAGGAGGATAGTAGTGATCATCCTGTGTAATATATGCTGCAGGGGAGGAAAATGATTGGCGTTTAACCCAGCAAGAGAATTTTCACCTTTTTCTTCATATGTCATCATTTGATAAACAGTTTCTTCAGGAACTACAATATCTCCAAATGTAAAGCCTTCATGAGGGAGATTAAATGCCACTCCTAAAAATTTTGTGGAGAGTATAACCCGTTTGCCATTTACCACAGTAATCGGATGTTCCCCAGACATGGTTAAGTTGCTATAAAATTGATGCACCAAATTCAGATAAATGCGTCGATGTTCAGACATGAAGAAGTCCAAATTTGGCTGACTGCAAAGAACATCCACTAAACTCGGAAGATGGCGATTAAGGATGGCAAATGATACCGCTTGAGGTCGGAGTACCTTTCTGTCCAAGACCTTGCTCGAAGGCGCAGATCCTCTGCCGTATGCGGCCTCCCTACCACGACATGCCATGGCCGCACTAGACTCCCCTCCGCTGCGAGAAGAATGCCTCTTTAGGGCCATCTAAACATAGACCGAAGTAACCGGTTGATGAGGGTGTAGATCTAGATGGTTCAACGAGAGAGGAAGGCTATCCACATAGATTTATGATCCTCCACACATCAAGAACATACCTCAGTGGGAGTGAAGCTCAAGGAAGACGCGTTGGAATCGCTCGGAAGGATTTATGCGCGGGACGCCACCGAGAGAGCCGCGGCTAGGGCTTGAGCATGTGGGTGCCAAGAAGGGATTTGAGGGCATGAAAGGAGTGGTGGCTAGGGCTAGAAGGGGGCTTTGGGGGTTTTAGGAGATGGGAAGGGGGAAACATAGGGTTTCCACCCCTTTTTAGGGCGGTTCGGATGCGACGGACGTCGCCCGACCGTAACGGGTCGACCCAATGGGTCGACCCCTTTCACCCCGGCCCCAAAAGGATCCGCTATCGCGAGGGTCGACCCTTGGGGTCGTCCCTTCTGCGTGGGTCCACCCTTGGGGTCGACCCTTCCATTGTTTTTCACCAAAAAATATTTAAGTGAAAGGGAAGAAAAAAATGATGTGGCTCGAATCCCCAATGATAATATCATGTTGGAATCAAGGAATTGGAGTTGTTTTATGGGTTAATGCATTGGGGAACTTGTTTCAAGAAGATCTAGGATCATAGTAGACGTTCATAATCTAACGTCTCCAAATTTTAGATTTTGAGGGATTATGCTCTCTTGCTGGCATTTAAAGAACTCAAGAAAATAGCGGCCATAGAAATTACAATGACATGGTTGTATTCTATAAATAAAAGACATGCAAGACATGCAATCATGATTTTTCATACATAAATATACAATTTTTTTTGTTTTTCAAGCAATCATAATGCACATGCATGACAAGGGGAAATTCAACTATGCACCATACTAATGCAAATGCATGCTATGCTTTGACGTACATACATAGATATGCAACTGATCAAGACTCAGACTCGTCTATCCTACAAACCCCTAATTCTCTCTTAAATGTTGTGAATTTATCTTCACTTAGAGGTTTGGTGAAAATGTCGATAATTTGTTGGTCTGTTTCAATGAACCTGATTTCTACATCACCCTTGCTCACATGATCCTTGAGAAAATGATGTCTAATCTCAATATACTTTGTGCGAGAGTGATGGACTGGGTTCTTTGACAAGTTTATGGCTGAAGTGTTGTCACACAAGATGGAAGTGTTTTTGAAGGAAATGTCATAATCAATCATCTGTTGTTGGATCCATAGCACCTGGGCAACGCAACTCCCGACAGCCACATATTCGGCTTCGGCGGTTGATAGAGCCACTGAGTTTTATTTCTTGGAGGCCCATGAGACCACGCATCCTCCAAGAAATTGGTAATACCCGCTAGTGCTTTTCCGATCCACTTTACAACCCGCATAATCGGCATCGGAATAAGTAATTAAATCAAGACTCGAATTACGCAGAAACCACAATCCTAAATTACTTGAACCAGCAATATATCTGAAAATTCGTTTAACAGCCGACATGTGTGATTCTTTTGGATTGGACTAAAATCGTGCACACAAACACACAGCAAATTGAATGTCGGGCCTGCTGGCAGTTAAATACAACAAGGAACCTATCATGCTTCTGAAGAGTTTTTGATCTACGGATTTACCTGATTCATCTTGATCAATTTTTATTGAGGTGGACATGAGAGTTGGTTGTGGTTTGGTAGAGGTCAAGTTGAACTTTTTCAGCAACTCCAATGCATACTTCTTCTGATGTATGAACATACCATCAGCCATCTGTATGACCTGCAATCCCAAGAAGAATGTCAGCTCTCCCATAAGACTCATTTCAAACTCACTTTGGATCAATTTGGCAAAGTCTTTGCTGAGAGCATCTTTGGTGGAGCCAAAAATAATATCATCCACGTAAACTTGAACAATTAAGATTTCCTTACCGTTCAACTTTGTGAAAAGGGTTTGATCAATATTACCTCGTTTGAATCCATTTTGAATGAGGAAATCACTTAACCATTCATACCATGCCCGGGGTGCTTGTTTCAGACCGTAGAGTGCCTTGTCTCGCTTGTACACATGGTCTGGATGCTTCGTGTCCTCAAACCCCGGTGGTTGCTCCACATACATGTCCTCCTAGATATAGCCATTCAAAAATGCACTCTTAACATCTATTTGAAATAGTTTAATGTTGTTGCAACATGCAAATGCTAATAAAACTCTCACTGCCTCGAGTCTTGCTACGGGAGCAAAAGACTCATCAAAGTCAATCCCAACCTCTTGGCTATAGCCTTTAGCTACTAGCCTGGCCTTATTCCTAGTTACCACTCATTGATCGTTTGTTTTGTTTCGAAAAACCCACTTTGTTTCGATCACTGAGTGGTTTCTAGGACATGGCACGAGGAACCATACTTTGTTCCTTTGGAACTGGTGTAGTTCTTCTTGCATATCCATGATCCAAGACTCATCCTTCAAGGCCTCTTCAATAGAGTGAGGTTCAAATTGAGAAAGTAAGGCAATATAGTCCTGATTTTCAACTTCCCTGAAAGAGGCTCGTGTTCTTGTTCCGTCTTCAACATTGCTGATCACATTCTCTGGCGGATGGTCCTTTTCGAAAGTCCATTGCCTTGGAAGCTATTGTTCCAACTGATCTTTCAGATTTGCATCATCTTCTTGTGGTTCTTTTACTTCTTATTTTTTAGTTTTTCCTTCCATCATCTTGATATTATCGTCATTCAATTCATCGTCCTGCAAAACAGATTTTTCATTAGTGCTTTTAAAAGATGATTCATCAATGATGACAAGGGGGCTTTCCTCAACTACAAGACTTCTCAAGTTATACACTCGATAAGCTCTTGAGCTAAGAGAGTATCCAAGAAATATACCTTTGTCACTTTTGGGGTCAAATTTAGCCAGGTCCACCTTACCATTATTGTGAATGTAACAAACTGAGCCGAACGGTCTAAGATAGGAAATGTTTGGCTTCTTATCTCGATACAACTCATAAGGGATTTTCTTTAACAGTGGTCTTACCATGGCGCAATTGACAATGTAGCAAGCAGTGTTCACTGCTTCAGCCCAAAAGTACCTCGGTAAATTATTCTCGTTTAGCATGGTTCTTGCCATCTCAATTAACGTCTTGTTCTTCCTTTCAACAACACCATTCTGTTCGGGGGTTCTTGGTGCGGAGAAGTCATGCGTATAGCCTTAAGCCCTACAAAAGTTGCTGAACTCATGGTTATCAAATTCCTTACCGTGATCGCTCCGCACGGCCTTAATGCAACACCCCTTTTCATTTTGGACTACCCTGCAAAATGCTTCAAATTCTGTCAGGGCATCATTTTTATGTGAAAGGAAGTAAACCCAACAAAATCTTGAGTAATCATCCACAATGACAAAGCCATACAATTTACCACCCAAGCTATGTGTTCTGCTTGGTCCAAATAGGTCAATGTGGATTAACTCAAGGGGCCTTGATGTAGTTACATCATTCTTGCACTTGAATGATGTCCTTGTTTGCTTACCCATGCTGCACGCCCCACACACTCCTTCATCAGTAACCTTCAGCTTAGGCAATCCAACAACCAAATCATTTCGAGATAGTTTTAGCAAAATATTAAAACTAGCATGCCCAAGTCAATGATGCCAAAGCCAAGCATCATCATTATTATTTGCAACCCAACACAGATTTTTATGAGAGGGTTCATCCAAATCAATCATATATACATTGTTATGTCTAAGACCAATGAACTTTATCTCATGAGTATTTTTATTCACAACGGTGCAGTAGTTAGAATCAAAAATCACGTTGCATCCTTTATCACAAAGTTGACTTATACTCAAAAGATTATGATGCAACCCTTTCACAAGCAAGACATTCTCAATGGCATGATTTTGATTCTTACCTATCTTACCTTCTCCGATAATTTTGCCTTTGTCCTTACCACCAAATGCCACTGTTCCACCATCCTTTTCATGTAGGTCCGTAAATAATTCTTTGTTTCCCGTCATGTACCGAGAGCATCCACTGTCCAAATACCACCTATTCCTTTGAGCTCTCAAGCAGACCTGTGATCACAACAAATGTACTTATGCAGATTTTGGTACCCAAGCAAGCTTGGGTCCATGATGGTTAGAAACATGAAATGTGTATGATCTATTTCTCATTCTAGCAAAGCTTTCATCATCAAATTTCAGAATTCTGCAATCATACATGTCATGGCCTAATCTTCCATAATAAAAGCACGTAATGGCTCTATCCCTGTTTCTTTTCCTTCCTTTATTCAGGAATGAATTATGCACATGAGTTTTTGACGTGGATGGAGATGAACTTCTGGGAGGCATATGAGTTGAATGTTTTTCAGATTGTAAAGTTTTTCCTTTTTCAAAAATGGCAATAGCATCCTTCAACTCATGATTTTCATGTATTAGAGAATGGACTTGATTTTTGACCTTTTCTTTTGCTTGATTGCATGCCATGCTTTCAAGTTTTTCTTGTTCTATATTATTTTTCAAATCATCATGCATTTTACTTAGAGTGAATTGATCCTCTCACATGCATGAAATCTCTTCCTCAAGTAATTCATTTTTGGACACAAGAATTTCTTTCTCATTTTTCAACTTCTCAGTTTCAGATTTCAACACATGACAATTTTCACAAGACTTTGCAGCATGCACAAAATGATCAATTTTCTTTTTCAGATTTCTATTTTCAGATCTGAATTTTTTGCATTTTTCATACACAGACTCATAAGCAATCTGCCATTGTTCACATGTAAGAGATTCGGTTTCAGAATTTACCTCATTGGCGTCGTCTTCATTTGCCATGAAACATAAATTCTGAACCAGCTCATCCAGTTCATCTTCATTAGCCGACTCTTCCTCATCTTCATCACTCCATGTGGCCACCATGGCCTTTGGCTTCTTGAACCTTCCTTTCTTGAACTTTTTCATCAGATCGGGGCACTCACCCCACATATGACCGGGTTTCTTGCATTTGTAGCAAATAACTTCTTCCTTCTTGCTACTTTCACCTCTATTAGGACCTTGCTTCCTTGGTCCTTTTCTGAATTGGCTGTCGAACTTTCTTGTTCCTTTGACGAATCTTCTTGCTCTTCTTGTGATCATGGCAACCAGCTCCTCATCTTCTGTGTTTCCAGTGGAATCATTATCACTACCCTCTGATTCTTGTGGATTCACTTTTAGAGCCAAAGGTGTGACTACCTTCTTCTTTTTATGGTCCTCCTCGCTCCTCTTGATGTTGATTTCGTAAGTCATCAAGGAGCCAATTAGCTCGTCCAATTTCAAAGTGCTGAGATCCTTTGAGTCCTCGATTACAGTGGCCTTTGTGTGCCATTGTGATGACAAGGATCTCAGTACCTTTCTGAGGAGTTCCTTGTCGGAATACTCTTTACCAAGACCCTTTAATCCATTCGTGATTTCTGTCAATCTTGCAAACATATCAGAAATGGACTCTTCTGGTTTCATCATAAATAACTCATAATCCCGGACTAGTAGATTCGCCTTGGTTTCCTTTACTTTCGATGTTCCTTCATAGATCAACCGCAGCTTGTTCCACATCTCCTGCGTAGAAGAACACATAGAAATACGTGAGTATTCATTAGGATGAATGGCACATTGTATTATATTCATGGCTTTAAAGTTTACTGAACACTTCTTTATATCCTCATCATCCCACTCATCCTCATTTTGAGACAGAGTATACGGACCCTTGCTTATGATGCGGCACACGTCATAGTCTTGGGCTCGTAGAAAAACATACATTATGTTCTTCTAATAAGGGTAGTTTGATCCATCAAAGAACGGGGGTCTTTGGATCAAATGCCCTTCGGGCATCATCCCCTTGTTTGCCATAAGGAGGGATCTACTCTACAACCGTGTGGTCGAGTGAAACAGAGACTAAAACTCTAATACCAATTGTTGAGTCCCAAACGGTGACAATCAAGAGGGGAGGGGTGAATTCATTGGCAAATTAAAGTTTCTTCCAAGGAAAATAATGATAAGTAAACATATAAGCACTAGACCTTACTCGATCATGATCTCACTTGAATGCTTGTAGATAAAGGTGGGTGTTTGATAAATGAAATGGTGTACGCTCAACTCACCGTGAAGCCCACTCGATAATGAATCTGGAAAAACAAACCACAAGTAACACACGTAGTTTTTAGGTGGTTCAGGTACACTACCGTG
Organism: Amorphophallus konjac; assembly: GCA_022559845.1. Classification (NCBI taxonomy): domain Eukaryota; kingdom Viridiplantae; phylum Streptophyta; class Magnoliopsida; order Alismatales; family Araceae; genus Amorphophallus; species Amorphophallus konjac. The sequence goes on along the minus strand of JAHNEJ010001983.1, from coordinate 214,748 downwards.
TCATCTACGTCCACCCCTCACACGTGAGGATTAAGACTCCACTATGAAGTGAGCCACACACACACGCTGTGTAGAATAGCAAACACACACACATGCGGCACCCGATCTGCGCTACCAAACATACATATACACACACACACGTTCGTGTTTCCGATCACGAACACCACACACAAGAATCTGATTTAAGATATACAACAAATGCACAAGCTCAAGCAAAGGATTCAGAAAACGGAGAGTGAAGAATTATTTATCGTGGTTGAGGCTCCCCCTTTCACTTCTTTGAAGGTAATTGAATACTTCTGCAGGAGGAAGATCGATCCTTGAGGAAAAATGAAGCTATCTCGCACAAGCAAGGTTGCAGCTTTGATATCCCACGCAGCTTGCTATTGGGGATGATGTAGAGGCTTGATTCAAGCTTCCTCCCTTCACTTTCGGGGTCAGAACAAGGTGGAAGAAGCCCCTGGAGCTGCTACTGCGAACCTGCACTCACAAGGGTTGGAAAAATAACACACTCTAGATGCCTCTTGCTACCTAGGGTTTCATACCGCCAATAAGATGTATATATATAGAGTTTGGAACGTTCAAAGACACCCTAGAGACCATATCCACAATACCTGGAACGATTTAGGGAGGTTAGGTTCGATTGGTATGACTTTTGGTGCATGTGCACACAAGTCAAAAATCACGGCTCGGGTTCGAGACTGAAAGGGTCGACCCTCGTGAGGGTTTTAAGGTTTCTGGGCCAATGGGTCGACCCTCGGGGGTTGTCCATGCAAGTTTGGAAATGAGTTTTCAGGGGTCGACCCTTGGGGTTGACCCTCGAGTGAATGGGTCGACCCTTGGGGTCGACCCTTGCAGGTATGGTGAAGGAACCCGCCGGGTTTTAAAATAAGTTACCAGGGGTCGACCCTTGGGGTCGACCCTTGCGGCTGGGGGTCGACCCAATGGGTCGACCCTTTCAGCTGGAGATCAAAAACCCAAGTTTACAGAACCAAGGGACCTAGGGGTCGACCCAATGGGTCGACCCTTGTTCCAGAACATCCAAAAGAATGATGGAAAAGCCCACTAAGTCCAAGAACAAGTCTAGGGGTTTCAAGATGGTTTTTAAAACATGAGAGGGAATGAAACTCAAACCATTTAAACTTAGATAAGTTCTAAACCAATTTAACCCTTGAGATCAAAATAATGAACTTCAAACCACACAGTCAAAAGTCAATATGTTGAAGTCGATCTCACCAACCGTCCTCGAGTTCCTTAAGCACGTTCCTTGCCCTGTAAAGACATACATTCTGAATTAGATTTAGCATTGTAATTTACGTTGAAAAGCCTTACCAGACGAAGTTACTCTTGTACCTCCAAAAGCTCCAAGTCTACATCAAGGATGTGCATTTCCAAAGCTTTTCATGTTGGAACAACTCAATTTCAATTCACACAAAAATATAGTGTTTGGTCATCATCAAAATCTATTTAGTATACCCACAAGGAGGGGGTTCAACATAACCTAACCATAACTATCTTTCAGATCTAGTCTGATGCATTCAATATTCTTAGGCATTGGGAAGGCAAAATGCACTAATGCACCAACTGTTATCCTTGAGTGGTGTCCTAGTCCTGCTAATGCAGTTTTAAAGTAGAATGAGTCCAAGGAAATCAATCTCAATTAGGGGAAGAGTCAAAATTAGATGGAGATAGTTTGTTCCATCCGAAAAGTCAGTTTTAATAATTGTCATTACCTAGTCTTAATACATAATCTAAGAAATATATAAATTTGAAATGCCCAAAGAGTTCAGAGCTGGCCTTGTAGGACACCCGAAGAGTTCAGTGCTGGCCATGCAGCGGGTGCCCCCAATATCCATTACATGTTCAAGGCTAGATCCAGTGTGCACTGTCGTCTCACATTCTTTTTATATATCCTACACTTGATATGAGGATTTCTGTGCGATTGCTCCAGGCTATGCATTCTATGATTCTTGTGTGATTTTCCCAGCCTAATTCTGCTGAGTGTCCTGGATCTGCAAAATGGTTATTGTCTTGAGTTTTATTAACAAATGCAATCAACTTCACTTAATTTTTGATAATTGCTTTGTTTGGTTCAAATGAGAAAAACTCTTGCATTACTTTATTCACAAAGTTCACATAGTTTTTGGTACATGACAGATTACTTGGGTCAGTAGCATATTGTTTGATTACATTTTGGCCAAGTTATTAGCTTACATATTACAATTGCCCTAGTCCACTAATGTTAAAACAAAATTTTCTTTCTGTATGGTACAATCTATTTTTATGATGGGATTGGACTCTGTATTTATGAGTCTGGGAAGTTATTGTTACAGTGTCAGACAGAGGCATGGGAGAAGGAAAAGAAGCTGAGAAGAGTTGATCTTCACATTGTGGGATTTGATGGCTTAGATCCTACTGATGATACATGTGGAGTTTATGCTGATGGTGAGAATTTGATTTGCTGTGATAGCAGTCCATCAACTTTCCATCAGGATTGCATTATGCTAAAGGTACTCCCTTCCCCTCCTCTACAACCCCACAACAAATTTTTAGTTTACCTAATGTATCCTTTTTCCCTTTCATATATTTGTTCATGATTCTACATTTTTTATAACTAAGAAATATGAAAGTTTGCTACAGGGCTGGCCCATCTTCTCACAGAAAAATGTTCCCAAAAGTTTTTGTCACTGAACTGAGCAAAATCATTCTCCTGTCATCATGTGAAACAAGTTCTTGACATCAAAAAATCGATATTCTTAAGAATCTTTTTTAAACAGTCCCATTTGATAGTAACCCTACGAACAATGTGTTGTCAAAGTTAAGGAGTTCTCAGGTGATTTCACAAAAGTAAGTATTATGTAGAAATGCCAGAAATGCCATAAAAGTAAGTTTTGTCACTCAACATTTCAATCAAGTCTGTCTAGTGCCCAACCTCGTAAGCTAGAACATGGGCAAAATGTTAATGTACAGTTGTTTGTGTTCTTTTACAAGTCAATAAGGTAAAAAATGAGCAATCTACAATTGCTTTTGTTGCTTTTCTGAGTTGTTTGTTGCTTCAATTGAATCCAATACTATGGATAATCATATTCTTTGCTTTGCATTCATTCAAAGAGTTGTGACTTTCCACTTTCAGAAAAGTAATAGGATTGCTTATATAAAAATCTAAACCATTCAATTGCCAGTAATTTTACTCTCAAGTCATGCTATCAAGTGCTGGAAAATAATTTGCCTTCACATTCCCTATTCGCTGTAATGTATTTTTTTAATTTAACCTTCTTTTAAATATATATATGTTTAGTACATAATCTTACATTTTCTTTTGAAAGTTAATATCAGAGGCTATTTCAACCTAATGACCTTCAGGAAATTATAAAATAAAGCATTACTAAAATTCATTAATTATTTTTCAATCCCAATCTTCATTTAAGTTCTAGTTTCTATCAGATTACAGAAAAAGAAGTTTGTTTGCATTATGCTTTTTTACAAAGACTCAACTGATGCTGTATCAGTACATGGTTTGATTCTGGTAATGGGTGATGTGTGTGATGTTTGATGAATTCACTACATCCAAGTTTTATTGGCTGCACTTGTGCTGTATCATAGGGCTTCATGTGATAATCTTGGAATTAACGGCAGTAAAAATAGTATCCTTTCAGAAACTATTTCAAGCACAGACCAAGAATCCTTGCTGCTACAAGCATTGAAAGGGAAAGCTGATGATGGCATGATGTCGTTGCTGCCAGAGTCTAACAGCCATGTTTCTTTGGGGCAACCACAGCAACCCACTACAGGTAGCATACATTCTTGTTGCTGCAAACAAAAGGAAGTCTGTAGGTGTGTAAAAGTGAAGAAGAGTCTTCCTGTGACATATAGGAAATTTAGAATTTGTGTCAACGTGCTAGTCTTGCATATAGGAAGTTTAGAATTTGTGGTCTGTCATCTTATAATTTTGAGTTTGATACTAGTAGAGACTTGAGTTTGCATGCTATTGATATCTATCCATATTTTGGGGGTGAATGATTGTTTTCTGTTGTAAAATGCTTATTTTTATCTCAAGGATGGTGGTAGTAGAGGTGGTTGAGAAGCATTCAAGGAGTTTATGTACAACATCCTCTTTCTTCTGGTTGCACTTCCCTCAACTTCTTCCCCTGTGTGCCCTAGTCATCATAATTTTTACTTCCTCCCTTGTACTTCATCTTCCTCTATTGAGCATATGGAGGGCTCTACCAAGGACCTCATCTTGCTGATGGGACTACTTGGTGTGCCTATGTATCTCGTTGATAACTTGAATGGCACTGCTATTCCTGATTCCATTGGGGTCCTTTCCAATGCCCAGTAGCTCAGCATTCATGGGGGCATCTTTCCCACCACCTCCAGCACACATGATGTCCCTCCAAGCATGCTTATTGTGTTGCTATAATTGTTGATTGGGTGTTGGGCCTAGAGGGATTTTTCCTCACTTCAGTAAACTTGAGAAGTGACACCGGTCAAGTTGGAATTGTTGTAGAAAATTGAGGGAGCTGGAAGAGATGAGAAAAGGAGAAAGGAAAGATGACAAGAGGGAGCATTGATGGCCATGCTAGGAATTGATGATGGAAGAGTGGAAAGAGTTCTTTGAGACAAGAAACATGGAAAAGGTAGTTCTTCCCAAAGTTTCACAATTATTATAACAGTGCCAAACAGATCCATAATAGTTTTACATCATATTTGAAATTTAGATTGAAGGATTGCCACACATGCCTAATTTGTGAAAACAATCAGTATTTCTGTAAGTCTGGCAAAGGCGGGCTGGTTCCAGCATCCCCATTAACTCATGCCACTGGTAATGCCCCTAGGAGTTTTGGAGAATTTCTTTCCTAGAGAGATGGCCTAGTGTATATGTTCTTTTGAAGGTTTTGATTGCCTATTTGGATATTAAAGAAATAGTTGAGATGAAAAAAGTCATTTTTTCAAAAGGTCTTAGATCTGGGCCTATGTATGGATGATTCTTTGCAATCAAATCAAAAGTAGGATTGTTATTTTTTTTCTTATGTATGTGACTTTGTAAAATTTCTTTGTGTTGGTCTATTTGTGCTTAGGCTAGATTCATCAAGTACTGAGGTAAATGAAGCACATGCAAAGGTGTAAGTTGGCTATCAGACTGAAAATGGTAGTTCATGTAGCAAAAAATGTGGTGAGAGACCCTACCTTGTTCTTCTTTTGCATATTCTACCTTATTCTTTTTCTCTAGCTCTTTGGTTGTGCTTACCGTTGCTATTGTTGTTGCATTATAGATAGATTTATCACCCACGAAGTCTTTGCAATGCATTGGTAGGGAGGATACAAGTGCCATGACCGCATGCCAAGCCATCCAACCATTTGACTTCCCTTACTACTTGTCCACTAGCAAGAAAAATGTTTGTGCCTAAAGAGCACCAAGGGAGAAATATTTTATATATTTTAAAGAGTTTTTGAGGTTGTATATTTTGTTTACAAAGTGAAAAATTGAAGTTCCATGATCAGAGTTATATTTATAAGTCATGGATGCTATACATGTAATCATGAAATTTTCATGATTTGATTTTATAATACAACTTTGTTAAAACATTCTCTTTGTCAATAAGTACGATGCCCTATTTATGTTTTTGTTAAAAGGTGGGCAATTTATATACTCATGTGTTGTATAATGGTGAGTGTTTATGTATGTCCATGGATTACGAAGAATAGGATCTATGTATTGATTGCATGATAGAAATGTTAACTTTAATTTTTACATTTTAGGATGGTTATTTTGGTGTAATAACTAAAAATTAGAACCGTTATAGATTGGTTGTTAGTTATTAGAACAATTTGTAAAAGAAAATGCACTTAAAATATGTTCTTTCAAGTGATTATTATAGGGTGATTTTTACATGACTATTCTTAAAATAGGCTATTTGGGGCAGATTAAAGGTGTAATTGCCCTTAAAACATGTTCATCAGAGGCATTTGGTCAACAAAATTGCCCCTATTAAAATATTTAGGGGCAATTTTTAGTGCCTCTAATGACAACATTAGGGGCATTTTTCAAAAAGTGCCCCAAAAACTTTTAGGGACCAAGGCAACAGGGGCACATTTTAATTTGCCCCTAAAATTAATCAAACTGCCCCTAAAGGTTTTTAGGGCATTTATCTCCATTTTTGGGGACATTTCTCAAATGCCCCTAAAAGCCTATTTTCTTGTAGTGCATTTGTCTCTAAGTCTGAAATAACACAAATTCAACTACTATATGTTTTGTCACATATGCTCTACACATTCCAGAATGCTTTTCAGACTGTGGTTGCTAAACCTGTAAGTTTTCAGGTTGTTTGAATGGTCAGCTAGTAGAATTGAAGAGTTAATGACACTCAGTTCACTGTAATGTGAACTTCAGAAAACCAGCTCAGAAAATTAGTAGGCAAATTAGTTCAGTGGAATCCAATCTGCAGTCAGTTCAAATGTTAGTCTGGGGAATCAGAAAATTGAGTTCAGCAGGCCTGAATGAGTTCAGCAGACCTTCGTCTACAAAGTGTGTCAGAAGGTAAGAATTCAAATTGGATCAGCATACTTCTATCTATCGATCAGTCAAACTTCAGCAGACCTATGTCTGCTAGCTTAGTCAGAAGAACAGTTTTTCCAAGCAACTCAGCAGACTTATGTCTGTTGGTCTATCAAAATCGGCAGACCTTGACAGGTATCTTCATACCTCCATCATTGGTACAATGAAAATTATCATGCAGAGTAATCAGGGTAGACTTACACCTAATTGGAATATTTTAAGGGCCAAAGAATGTAATTCTGGGATGTAGGATAAGGTTTTGTCGTAAGGAATTCAAATAAACCATTTAAGGAGGTGCAAAAATATCTGACAATGGTTAGTTTTGCTATGATGTAGCACGCATCGTAGCATGTCAAAGTCTCAAAAATTGTTCTAATCATCAAAGTGACAGGTTTTAAGTTATTATAATAAATCAGTTAAATTGGTTCAAACCTCATCCAAACATGTCTGGGATATCATCATGTGACATTGCCCAGCCATTGTCCTACAATGCAGCAACCACAGTTTAACCCAAAATAGCTTTTCTTAAATTTTGAAAGTAGGAAAATAGAAAATTGTGACCATTTTCTATGAACTAGATTTTCCTATGGCCTTACAAAGAAATGCCAATAGCTACAGTGAAACCACACCTTGCAAGTAACCCTGAAAAATGAAGTGTCGCCTCACCCTTTCACTCCTTTAGTGGACACAGTTGTTTCTCTTCCCTAATGTGGTTTTGATGATGTCTGCCTATGAGTCACTGATGAGTCTATCTTGCACTTGATAAGTCAATATTCATATTTCATGTCATTGTGAGATCATGATCATTCAAAGGAGTAGTATGAAACATTCCTTGAAAAGTTAATGGTCAATGCCAATTGACAGCAAGTCAACATCACTAGTCAAAAGTGAGTCACCATCTGACATGTCGATGCTGGTTTGAGGTCAATGCTAGTTGGCCAAGGGAAGCAACTAAGTCGATGCTAGTTGTGATGATAGTCATGCTTAGGTCGATGCAAGTTTGCGTGCTACAAACTAAGGTCGATGTGAGTTCTATCTTCAGTTCATGCACAGAAACTCAGGTCGATGCTACCACAGCTTTCCAGCAACTATGGTCGATGCTAGTTCAGTCTTCAAGCCTCTCAGCACAGTAACTGAGGTCGATGTCATTTCAGTCTTCAAGAAACTGAGGTTGATGCTAGTTTGGACTTCTGACAAACTAAGGTCGATGCTAGCTGTGCTTTCAAGCATCCAAGGTCGGTGCACATTCTCTCATACTGTCAAACAAGGTCCGTGCTCTTGTTTCACATGCTGAATGAAGTCGGTGCATATTTACCTTCAACACAGCAAAGGTCTATGCACATTTACTGGCGTAAGACCAAGGCCGGTGCAACTTCTGGCTAGCATGCACAAAGGTCGGTCCATATTTCTTCTACTGGGCAAGTATGGTCGGTGCACATTTGCATCTACGCTAGACAAGGTCTGTGCACGTTACTGTACAAGGTCTGAGCACATATGAGAACCAAGTCAGTGCACCATTCACCAGCACAGACCAAGGTCGGTGGATATCCAGCCATCGCAGCATGAAGGTCGGTGCACATCTTACCAACGCAGAAGCCTAGTCTGTGCACATATGGATTTCTGCCTACAAGGTCGGTGCACATATGCCTTCCAACGCATACAAGTCTGTGCACATATGCATTACTGATAAGGAAGTCGGTGCACATTTGCATTATAGCACACTACAAGGTCTGTGCACATATGCAAATGCTGAACTAAAGTCGGTGCATGTTTGTACTCAACGCAAACTCAGGTCAGTGCACATGTGGATTTCTGCTAAGAAGGCACAACTGAAGTCTGTGTACATGTGATCTTTATTAAAGGAAGTCAGTGCACATTTAACCTTCAACGCAAACTTAAGTCTATGCACATTTGCAATTCTGCCAAGAAGGTCAGTGCACGTTTGCTCTCAACGCACACTAAAGTCTGTGCACATTTGCTCTCCAAGCTACAAGGTCTGTGCACATTTACCTTTCAACACTTCAAGGTCTGTGCACATTCTACTTTCAACGAAGCAAAGTCGGTGCACATTTTACTTTCAACATAGCAAGGTCCATGCACATATTGAACTGCAAAGTCCATGCACATATTGAACTGCAAAGTCTATGCACATATTAAACTACAATGGTCTGTGCACATTTGCACAATGCATATACAGAAGTGTATGCACATTTACCAAACCATTACATATAGAAGTCAATACACATGTGTTAAGTCTGTCTTAACAGGTCTTTGCATATTTTGCTTCGCATGTGTTAAAGTCTGTGCATATCTTAACTGGTCTATGCTTATAAGTCAGTATTGCAGCAAAGGTCCATGCACATACTGAAGACCAGTTAACCAAGGTCGGTGCATATTATGAAACCAACCTATCTTCTTCAGTAAGTCGACCTATATTGTTCTCCCAGCAACTTTCCAGCCAGTTATCAATCAAATGAACTGAATGATCTAGGCAGAGAGAAAGGGTACTGCAAATGTCCAAATGCATAATTTTCAAGGTCTGGATGATGTACCCAAGGCTCTACCAGGCTGGACCAATGGCAAAACACCCAGCATGAGTCTCCATCCGAAAAGGAGTCAAACCATGAGGGAAAGGTGATGTGTCTGCTGCGAACATGACAAAGACCTACTAGCCAGCTGATGAGAAAAATAGAGTACCGTATGAAGCAGTCTGGCAAACCAATGAGAATCCACTGCATCTTATCACTTCTGAACCAATCAGAAATCACTCGGTTCTGGCATTCAGAAAATAGATGGCCCAGATTACTTCCTATTAAATCAAGTCCTACGAACCTTGTACGTTGTTTGCAAAGAGGAAAAAGAATATCTACCTCAAAAGCATACCAGCTGGGAGACATATTCTGCAAAAGCAGATTGCACAGCAAGATCAAGAAAGAAGGTGGGTTTGTTCAAAGATGGAAAGAGAAGCTAGAAGAAGCAGCTGCCTCAGAAAGCACTCAAGCTCACATCGGCGTATGCTTCAAGGGAAGAAGTCTTTGTGGCGGGAAAATTTTTTCCCCTGGCCTTCCTATATATATGAAGCTTCCTCAGAAGAAGAAGCGGCTGCTGCCTTGGAAGAAAGCCATCCCCTTGAGCATCCAAGAGGAATTTGTGAGAAAGAAAAGAAGAGCGCAGCCCAGCACTAAGGGTGTCTAAGTCTAGTGCTATAAGATAAGAAGAAAAGGAGATCAGCCTTGAAAGAGAGCAACCCTGTAGTCTACCTTTGCTTGAAAAGATAGATCTTTGGATCTGATCTTGTAGCTGTAGTCCCCAACTTCCAGATCTCTATCTGAAGACTCAGTTGGTGTTTCTTCTTCTTGTTCTTGTGGTTTTTTCTACTACACTTGCAGTGATTTCCTTTTGAGTTCTTCGTTTCACTCATTTCATTTAAAACCGTCCCTACCGATTTTGTGTGTAGGAAGACAGACAGAAGGAAGTCTGGTCTGTGGTTTGGCTGGTTGAGCCCGTAAGCTGTGTGTCAGCAGTTGGCTTGGTGAAGCCCGCAAGCTGTGTGTCAGTATTGGTTTGGTGAAGCCCGCAAGCTGTGTGTCAGTAAGAAAGCCTCACCGAGTTTGGTGAGGGGTGGACGTAGGTTGCGAATTTGCAACTGAACCACCTTAAAAATCTCTTGTGTCGTGGGTTGTGCATCTTGGGCGATTGCTCCATTTTTCCTATCCCCATTCACAGGTTTATATGCTTGCTTCATCGTATGCAATGTGGGTTATTTCCACCGCACACTAAAGCATTGTGATTTCAATTATCTTGTCTATACATTGCTTATCCTCTACATTACATTCGCATTGCCTTAGCTGCCTGCTGCACCCTTACACACAGGCACTAAGGAACATACTCAAGCAAAGGAGAATCATCTTGCATACAGATCTAATTCGTTCTAATCATAGACTTGTGCCTCACTATCAGCGTGAGAGTATCTACCTTACATGTTCAGTGCTTTGACCTATGTAGTCTTTGGACCTCCATTTTCTCTTAAGCCATTCTGTTTTAATTCCGCTGCACATTCTACCTAAGTGTTTCATTCATTTCATAGTAGTGGTTTATGTTTTTTGTAGCTAAGAGTTTTAGTTTTAAATAGGGCATTGTTCTTAAAAGGATCTATTCAACCCCTCCTTCTAGATCTTATTGCATTACGTGGGACCCAACAAGTGGTATCAGAGTCAAGCTCTGCCATTAAAAGATCCCACGATCTGCAGAGAAAGATCCATGTGCTTTCAAATCAAATAGCTTCATTTGCTACACATGCTTCTATGGCTTCTCCACCTATTTATGATGGTTCAGATTTTTCTATATGGCTAGGGAGAATGTTTATCTATGTCAAATCCATAGATCCACAATTGTGGAATCTCATATACATTGGTCCTCATGAGCTGCCATCAAATTCAGATGAATGATCTGCTGAACACGGGACCAAACATATTGATAACCTTGCGGCATTCAACTTGATAAAAATTGCAGTTGATTTCAGGTTACTTAATCGTGTGTCCACCTACAGCACAGCCAAGCAAATCTTGGATAGATTGGTGAGTATCCATGAGAAGGGAGAAGAACAAGCGCATGAATGCCTCATAGCTGACCGATCAGAGCAGAAAAGCAATCCATCCTCATCTCAAGTAAGCTCTGACTCCGAGAACTTTACCTTTCAAGAACTCATGGAGGCCTATAATGAGTTGATTAAGTAGTACAAAAAGGTGAAATCAGAAAACAGAAAATTGAAAAAGGATGTAAAGAAAAGCAGTCAAGGTGAGAGTTCCTTATGTAAAAATTGTTCAGCTTTTGAAGAGCTTAATGACACTCTTACCATTGACTTGGATATGCGTAATCAAACCATTGCCTATTTAAAATATGAAAACAGAATTTTCAAGCTGAGATCAGTAGATTGGAAGAAATTGTAAGAAGGTTACAAGAAAAATCTAAATCTGAAACACATGATCAAAGCTTGATTGAAAATAAGGTTGTTGCTGAACAAAATCCAAATCTTAAGAGAGAAAATGAAATGCTGAAAGATCAGATAAATCTCTTGACTGAAAAGCTGGTTGTTCTTGAAAAAGGCAAATCTGTTATTGATAATAATTTTGAAAAGTGCATGCCCTAGAGCTAGAAATTGAGAATCTTAAAAAGGTGAATGTCACGCTCAATGAGCAATTGACTGCTTACGAAGAGGACCTTGTTGACTCTGAAGTACATATCTCCTCTTTGGAGAATAAAATCAAAGAGTTAAATGATTCTCTGTCTAAGCAAACGCAAGGTGAAGAAGGATTGGGTCACAACCCCACAAACAAAAAATCCCTTCGAAGCAAGGCATACATCTCTTCCATCTCTGAAGTTAGCACCTCGAAGGGTCACCCTAAATCGCATGCTGCTCAAAAGGAAAATAGAAATTAGTTTGCTCATTCTGATATGCATAACAGAAGGTTCAATGCCAAACATCATGCTCCTCATAAAATTAACGTTCATTATTTTTATTGTGGCAGGCATGGTCACACTGTGCATAACTATTTTACCTTGAGAAATGATGAGCTAAGAACGGTACAACATATGAAAGGCAAAGGACAGGGCGACGGTAGCAGGAAACGTTCTCAGCACCATCCTGCTCGTAACCCCTTGGGTAGTCAGATGCATCGACGCACCCAAAAAGGCAGGTCGATGCACCCAACCGTCAACAGAAGAAGACAGCCTCCCTTCTATTTCCAGTGTGGTAAGTTTGGTCATACAATCCAAGATTGTTGGCACTTGAAAGGCAGAACCCATGTTCATGCCAAAGGAGGTAACTTCGATGTACACCCACAAAAGCCAAACGCACATCCACATGCTCATATGAAGAATGCTCAATTCTCTGTGCATTATTTCTATTGTGAGAAAAATGGACATGAGATGTATGACTGTCATACAATGAGGGAAGATGACTTGACTGCATTAAGAAAGAAAAATGCAGTTGTCCAAAGAACTAACCCTCAAGGACCCAAGCAAGCTTGGGTACCACCAAATTCAAAATGAGAATTGTGGGTGCAGGTGCCTTGGAGCTGAGCAAAGCTCAATCTAAAAAATAAATGCTCAAGGCACGGGTATGTAAATAATCTTTTATTATGATATCTTGCATAGTAGGCTTGTATTGTAATACATTGCATAATAGGCATGTGTTGATTTCAATTAGTTCTGCAGGCTGAATGTATCTCCATGAACTGTTAAATCATTCCCCATGGTGTGAGATAAGCTTCTAAGCAAGATTATTTGCTTACACCTGTTTGACCTCTGGTATATCAAATGGTGTAGAAATGAAAGGCAAGTCAAGCTTGCCTGTAATTCTCACTATGCGTGAGAAGGATCTCAGATCCCAACCTCCGCCCTGTACCAGAGATCAATTATTTCAGCTGTACAATCCATGAAAAATCTATCATGCTAATGAAATTGATATGATGATTGAGTTACTGCGTGATTCCCTCTACCTTTTAATAGTCATATGAACTTCTTACTTAGCATTGTTAATCATTGCATTTGATGATCTCAGCCAGGGCTACATTTATTTTAACTCATCACTCATGTGGGCATTATTGCTCATAAACACTGTTCAAAGGGAGTGTTTAAAAAATTTGGTGCCAGACCTTGTGTTTCAGCACTAAATGCATTTTAAATAAATTGAGTCTGCATCATTTTATGATCTCATGCTCCTCAAGGTTCATCATGTTAAAAGAACACAAAAATGCATATTCCATTGGAAGCATCTTCAGGACATTGTGCATTCATTCATGTCTTAGGTTACACACTCCACTGTCAACCCATGCACTTGTTTAGGGGGAGTCAACATCTGGAATTCAGTCTGCATTCATGCATTCATTTATGATTGTCATGTGCTCAGTTTGCATTATGTTCTCTGTCCGAACCCTATGCACAACTTCAGGGGGAGTGTTTATCTTCAACTCTCATCCTTTACTCATTAGCACTCCCTGATCAAATCAGACCTGCATAATATTCCATGATTGTACCTCAGGTCTGAAATATTTTTTGATGCCCATAAGGCTTTCTAGATTGACTGGAATCTGCCTTCTTGTATAACTAGCCATCTAGTTCCAGAATTCCTTGAATACCTTGAACTTCTTGGAGGATCTTCTATCCATTTTCAAGTTTGCTAATTAGAGTAAATCTTCAAGAAGAATCTTCTTTTATTGAGTTCTGTGATGTTGCATCCCCTAGTTCATGTTTGGTGTATGGTTTTAATGATATCAAAATGATTGTGCATGTGTTTGTATGTGTTTCATTGAGCAATATGTTTATATCTTGATTGATGAGTTGAAAGATGGCTTCAAGGTTCACTCTTGAAAGTCATATGAATCCTTGGTGTTTAAGGAACTAATGCTATATTTATCTTGGCTTGTAGAAACAAAATCCATGGATCATGATTGGAACTTAAAGGAGTCCACCAATGAAGTTCTTATTGAAAAGGGGAGTTAACTCACTCATTGCATTGTGTTGACTTCCACTATGTTTCATACATTTCATCAAAAAGGTTTTCAATACCTTGGTTGGGTATTTTCATGCATTTTCCTTTTAAGATTTTTGGGCATGAAATATCCTCAACCTTATAACTTGAAATTTGATGGTTGTGATTTTAATGATGCTTGCTCATTATTTGGACTCATGGTCATTTGATTTGGCGAAAGGTTAATGTGCTTCATTCATGTTTCACATGAGTTCACATGAGACTTTTGAGGGTTGTCACATGCTCAAGTATGCTCATGCATATTATTGACGGGGTTATTGTGATTTCAATGTATTGATGATTCAAAAAGATCTCTTGTTTATATCAATGCTCCTCATGAGATAATGCTTCATGAATGTTAGTTTTTAATCAACAAGAATGCCTTTTGAATGAATGTGATTCCATGATATTATGTATGCTTTACATTTGGCATAATTATTAACACTTGTGTAATGAAGCATTTTGATGTTGAAGATTTAGTTGATTCAAGAAAGTGATTGAATAGTTGAGCTCCAATGTCATTATACTTGATTAAGTGAGAGATTCTTGTTCATCATATCAAAACCTTGTCATATGGTGAATGTGTTTTTGATGGTTGAATTGAGAAGTCAAATACATGCTTGAATGTGTTCAATGATGTATTTTTATGTGAACTAGTTCAAACAGTTCATGCTTGGTTCATGGATTTTGATTCTCATCTAGCCTCTTGCTTTTTCATGTTTTCAGGATGAAAATACATGGTTAATCTTCATGGGATTATGGTAACATCTAATCACTTTTATTCCCTTGGATTCATGGAGGTTTAACATGTTTTTATAACCCATTCTGACATGGGTTGACCCATAGGGTCGACCCCCAATGGTTTAGGGCCAGATAGAAGCCTTTTTATGCAGTATGCCTGCATGGGTCGACCCCATGGGTCAACCCACTGTCATGGGTCGACCCATAGGGTCGACCCTTGAGTGCTAGATTTATTTTAAGCCCTGGCCGCCCTCTGGTTGCCCAGGGGTCGACACATGGGGTCGACCCATTCCGGAACGGGATTTCCGGGACCGTCCGAAACCTAATGAAAACCCTTCTAAACTTTACCAAACTACCCCCCATTAGTTTCTAAACATATTAGGGGGTTTCTAACATGTATTGGGAGGGGTATTTGGGTCTTTGGGTCAGTCCTCTATATATACTAATGTGAGATCCGAGGGAGGAAAACGAGGGAGGAGCTCTTGCAAGGTGGTTTTGATCTACTTGGAGTGATTTTTGGAGCTCGTGGAAGAAGATGAAAAGGAGCGGATTGACGAGAGGATGAAGAGGATGTAAGAATCGCCATCATCCGATCTGAGAGTCAAGCATCTATGTCCATTGGCTTTGCAAATCAAAGGGGAAACATCTTCTACATCTTATTCCTGCTTATTTGAGATGTTTGTCATGGGTTTTATTTGTTGGGACTCCTCTGGGTTGATAAGCAGTACGTGCACTGCTTTGTGCTGAAATGGTTTGATGATTGACAATAGTTGTTTTGATGATTAGCAATAGTAGTATTTGACTTAGTTGACCTTATTTTGATATGATGGTGTAAGTATTTTGATGCATTTATATGTCAGATAATCATATCAATGTTGTTTGCATCTTAGTCTGTGCATTGAATAGAGTCGGTGCAACACATGGTTAATTTTGCATTGAGTCCGTGCAGACTTAGCTCAAGGCACACTAAGTCAGTGCAATTCCTCTCGATGAACGCCACCAAGTCGGTGCAACCTCTGCACCAGGCACTTAGAGTCTGTGTGATATGTCTTAGGTAACTCAGTGCATAGAAGTTCATGCATTCACTTTTTCACATTAAGTCTGTGCAAGTCAAGCATACTGTGTGAATAAGTCCGTGCAAGCTCTGGCACGAGGGATATTAAGTCAATGCAACATATCCAGTGGCATGTCATCAGGTCCGTGCAATACTCGCTCCTGTATATTGAGTCTGTGCATCTCTCACTCATGCACTGGTGTAGTCTAAGCAAGACCACTCACGGATCGATCATGTCTGTGCAATACTTAGGCTTTGTGTTGAAATAATGTACGTGAATCTGTCTTTGAAGAAATGATTGAGTCTGTGCATGTGTGTGTGAGCATCATATTGAGTCCGTGCATCTTAACTATGTCAAAATCTCTACTCTGTGCAATCTCTCTTCATATCGTATAATTGTCTGAATATGACCTTATATCTGATGCCTTGACAGGTGCCTTTTCGTAAAGACTAAGAATGACACGTGATCCAAGATTGGGGGAAGTGCCAGGATCACAACATGTGCAATGCGATAAGCTGTGATGCTGACATGTGACCAAGATGTTTGGGCGGGAATCGTGATGACCACACGCCCTATCCTTCTACTGCTCTATAAATAAGAAGCTTCTTCCTCAGGAGAAGAGTGATCATGAACATCCTTCAGAATAGCATAAGCAGAGAGAGCTTGCACGATCCAGAGAGAAGAGAACAAGAAGAAAGAGAGAAGAAGAGAAGGAGAGAGTTGAGAGAGAGGTGTCTGAGAGAATACTGTGTGTTTGTTCCTCAGTCTCTCGGTTCAGAACCGGAGCAAAAATTGCTCAGTGTTGAGCTACATTCCCCTAGTGGGTTCTTTTGTTTCTTCGCTTGTTTTCTTTTTCATTTCTAAACTGCATTTCCAAGCTGTGTGTCAGCGGAGCAAGCTGTGAAGCTCAGCTGTTTGCAGAGGTGGATTCCTCTGGTCGGGTAAAGCTGTAAGTCCACAGCGGTTTGCAGAGGAGGATTTCTCTGGAAGGCATAAGCTGTAACGCCCAGCGGCCTGTAGGGTTTTTACCCCGAAGCTGTGGATCAGCGAAGCTGTGTATCAGCAGTGGAAGCCACATTCCGGTTTGGAGTGTGGGGTGGACGTAGATCTCGGGTTTGAGATCGAACCACCTTAAAAATTCTTGTCTACTGTGATTGATTGTGTGGATTGTGTGCATCCTGTTTATCTCTTTCATACGTAGTAGATAAATGCTTAGGATCGTTATTGTTCAGATATGTTAGCATTGGGATTCTGTGATCGAATTAGTTTATCATTCTGTCGTCTATCAGCAGCTTGTTTTAATTCCGCACTTGAAGCTGTTGCTTTTGGTTTTAATTGGGTGACTGATCTATTTACCCCCCTTTAGATCGTTTATAGCATCCTATCACTTGGTATCAGAGCATACCATTTGTCCTATCGCTTGGTATCACAGCCTAACTCTTCTACATGGATCAACGTCCTGAAGAGAAACGGCCATGGATGCAAGAGGGATGACGGCTGAAGGACATTTCACCACAAAGCCCCCATACTTTGACGGTTCGAACTACACATACTGGAAGAACCGTATGCAAGTTTTTCTGAGGGCGAAAGACTATGAAATTTGGAAGGTGGTCAGTAAATGACCATTCGAGCTGCATCCTAATGAGGATATATGGACGAGAGAGGAGATCAGGAAATCTACTCTCAACTGGAGCGCCATCAATGCCATACAGTGTGCTCTACATCCCACTGAATTTGCAAGAGTTTCTTCGTGTGCCACAGCGAAAGAAATGTGGGATAAGCTGGAGGTTATCTACGAGGGAACCTCTCAGGTAAGGAAGACCAAGGCTAATTTACTATTCTTAGAGTATGAAACCTTCAGGATGAAGCCTAGCGAGACCATCACTGAGATGTACGCGCGTCTTACCCTCATAACCAATGGTCTCAGAAATCTGGGGAAAAACTATTCTGATTATGAAATCGTGAGAAAGATACTGCGATCCCTGACTCCAGTATGGCATACTTAAGCGACAGTTATTGAGGAGTCGAGGGATCTCTAGAACACCAAAGTGGACGAGTTGATAGGTTCATTGATGACTTATGAAATGAATCTGCCAAAGACAGAGGAGCTCGAGAAAAAGAAGCAGCCTATCGCTCTGAAGGCAAGCACCAATCGTTCCAGTCGATCCAGCCACAATGGATCGTCTAGTGATCAGAGTCTCTCTGGATCAGAAATTGAAGGAGATCAGATAGCAATGCTGACCAGAGAGTTCAGAAGGTTTCTCAGGAAGGAAGGAAGAAATTTTTGCCGAAGACAATATGGCGGCAGGAGATACAACAGGTACAAATCTAATTCTGCCAAGAAAATGGACACTAATGTCTGTTACCATTGTAGGAAGGCCAGTCATATGAAGGTCGATTATCTAGAGCTCCAGAAGCTGAAAGAGAAAGCCAAGAAGAAAGCTCCCAAAGGAAAAGCAATGGTGAGAACATGGAGTGACGAGAACGTGGGCACTTTAAGCAGTACATCAAAGAGTGAAGACGAAGAAAAGCCCATTTGCCTGATGGCCAGAAATGATGAAAAAGAAGTGGAGGACTCTGACGAGGTATTATCTCCTTTTGAGCATTACACTATTTCAGATTGGGAAGATGCTTACAAAGATTTGCTAGATAAGGTAGATGATATTAGAAAAGAGAACAAGCATTTGAAGAAGAAATTAAATTCTCTTATGAATGACAAAACTATGTTTGATAAACTTGCCTGTTTGCAATCTGAAAATGACCTGTTAAAAAATTCTTGTGCTGAAGTCGATGATGTTAAGCATACATTGATAGATTCTAGAAAAGAAAATGATCATCTGAAAAATGTGATTGACGAGTTAAAATTAAAATTCCAAATTTTTGAAAATGAAATGAAAATTGTTAATGAGAAATATGAAGTTGTACTAGGTGTTAACAATGAACTGAAAAAGTTAATTGATCACCTAGAAAAAGAGAATGAAGATAAAAAGAAAATCATTGAAAATATGACCCAAGGTTCAGATAATCTCAATGTCTTGTTAGGGACAAAGGTAAATTTCAGAAAGAAGGTCTCGGATTCAACTCAAATGCCACAAAGAGCTTTGCTGTGAAAACCATATCATTTGTGGTAGAGAAAAATAAGGGACCTCTCGTAAAAATGGTGAGTGAAAATTCTGTTTCTCATAATGCTAATTCTAATATGTCCAGTGCCCAGGACAATGGCAAACAGAAGGTTGGTGAGCCTAGCAGATTCTGCCCTTTACCCAAAACCAAGTCTCAGGTTCGTGGTCAGCTTCAAAGCAAGTCTAAACCCCAGGGCAAGGCCACTAAGTCACCTCCACCATCACATGTCTAGAAGAAGACCCAACATAAATCTGTACAGAAGTCTAGTGGGTCAAAATTGCAAGGGAGACCTAATGTCACCAGGGGCCAGACTAGCCATACTTACCAGCCTAATGTCCAGACCTATTATAACCGTTCTCAGACACTGACACAACCATTCTATAGGTCTGGATGGAATCAAGTCCAGGGGAGGCCCAGATATCAATATTTATCTACTCACTGGCATAGACCTCAGGATGCTAGCCAAGTTGGTCAGGCCAGGATATGGGGTCCTAATAGACAGGTCTTCTTTGGTCAGTCTAAGACCATTGCGGGCTGTAATTATCTGAATACCTATTGGCCTAAGCACTGGCACAGAAACACTAAATTTTCTAATAACCATAATGTCAGGACACAGCACCTGAGAAAGAAGGATCATTCTATTGATGATAAGAGGAAAAGAAACAATGAAAAGAATGTTGGGAAATCCACTAAGTCTACCATGTTTAAATAAATGTGGATTCCCAAGAGTTTATTATCCTATTTAAACTGTTCTGCATATGTTTCGGAGCCCAAACACTTTTGGGTTCCAAAATTTTCTCCCTGATTGTGTTTGCAGGTATGCTTGGCAGCCAGGAATAACATGTGGTATCTAGATAGTGGCTGCTCCAGGCATATGACAGGAGACAAGGCCAAGTTTTGTTTGCTGACAGAGAAGAATGGAGGCCTTGTCACCTTCGGAGGAAACACTAAGGGTAAAATCATCGGATCAGGTAAAGTAGGTAAGTTCACTACCTGTTGTATTGATGAAGTCTTGCTGGTGGATGGATTAGCATATAATTTACTAAGTATCAGCAGCTTTGTGATAAAGGACACAAGGTAGTATTAGATTCTGATGTTGTCAAATTCTCTAGAAAAAGAATGAACAATATTTACATGATAGATCTAGATGATGTTGCACACTCTAACCTATGCCTCACTGCTAATAAAGAGGACTTAGCTTTTCTGTGGCATCGTAGGTTAGGCCATGCTAGCTACACTGTCTTGCACAAATTGAATAAACACAGCACGGTAAGAGGACTCCCTGAAATATCTTTTAAGAAGGAAAATAAGGTGTGTGATGCGTGTACACAGTCCAAGCAGACCAGAAAGTCATTTAAATCAAGAACTGAAAACATGTCTCTCAAACCTTATGAGCTGATACATATGGATCTATTTGGACCCACACGATCAGTCAGCTTGTCAGGTAGGAGATATGGATATATCCTAGTTGATGACTTCTCTAGGTATACTTAGGTCTTTTTCATCACTTACAAGAATGATGCTTTTACTGAATTTCAGGAGTTCTATTTAAATATCAAACAGAAAAATGAAAATTTGATTAAAAATATTTTGTTTGGTCATAGAGGTGAGTTTGAAAACTCACAATTTGAAAACTTTTACAGGGACAATGGGATTACTCATCGGTTCTCCTCCCCAAGAACACCTGAGCAGAATAGAATAGTAGAGAGGAGGAACCGGACACTTGTGGAGATGGCCCGTACACTACTTGTTGAAGGTGCCTTACCAAGAAAATTTTGGGCAGAGGCAGTTAATTCTGCATGCCATGTAATCAACAGAGCCATGGTAAGGCCTTTCACTCAGAAAACTCCTTATGAGATTTTAAAAGGTAAGAAGCCTTCAATTGCTTATTTCAAGGTCTTTGGCTGTAAATACTTCATTCATGTTAATGATAAAAGAGACCTTGATAAATTTGAACCTAAAAGTGATCCAGGAATCTTTCTTGGATATTCTGAATAGTCTAGAGCATATAGAGTGTACAACCTTAATTCTAAAATTGTTGAGGAATCTCCACATATTGTCTTTGATGAATCCCTGAATAACTCTGAGGTTGATCTATGTAGGAAAGAAGATGATGGAGAAATTCTGAAGGAAGGAAACTCTACAGACCAATCAGATAATGAAGAAGAGCCTAAAGAAAATAATACAGAGGTGCATGCTATTCAGGGGGAGGTAAATGAAGGTCAAGGTAACCAAGTTATCAATGTCAGATTGTTAAGAGATCATCCTATTGAAAATATCATTGGTGACTTGTATGAACCCCCTAGGACTAGAGGCTTCCTTAGAGCTCAAAATGAACTAAATGCATATGCATTGGTTTCTCATGTTGAACCCAAAACCATTGATAGTGCTCTCAAAGATGTGCATTGGATCAATGCCATGCACGAAGAGCTTAATCAGTTTGACAGGAACAAGGTGTGGCATCTGGTCCCACCTCTTGATCATGAGACTGTCATTGGAACAAAATGGGTTTTTAGGAATGAAACTGATGAGCTAGGTAATGTAGTTAAAAATAAAGCTAGACTTGTTGCTCAGGGGTACAATCAAGAATTCGGAATTGACTTTGAAGAGTCATTTGCCCCTGTAGCCAGGTTAGAAGTAATTAGAATACTTTTGGCCTATGCATGCTCATTAGGAATAACTCTCCAGCATATGGACGTTAAATCTGCTTTTCTCAATGGAGAAATAAAAGAGGATGTCTTTGTGAGAAAACCTCCTGGCTTTGAATGCTTAGATTTTCCTAATCATGTTTATAAGCTAAATAAAGCTCTTTATGGCTTAAAGCAAGCCCCTAGAGCTTGGTATGATAGGCTCAGCAAATTCCTTACCGAGAAGAAGTTCACAAGAGGTGAGGTTGACCAAACGTTGTTCACCAAGGTAAGTCATCCATACATTCTCCTTGTTCAGATTTATGTGGATGACATTGTGTTCGGGTCAACTAACCCCAAATTGTGTAAGGAATTTTTCGAACTAATGACACAAGAATTTGAGATGAGCTCAATAGGTGAGCTAAAATTATTTCTTGGACTACAGGTGACTCAAACAAAAGATGGAACATTTATCACCCAGTCTAAGTACATAAGGGACCTGTTGAAGAAGTTAAAATTTAAAAACCTCAAGGAAATTGCAGCACCAATGGGTACTTCAACAAGTCTTGATAAAGACCCCAAAGGTAAAACAGTGGACCAAAAGCTGTATCGAGGTATGATCGGATCCCTTTTATATCTTACTGCATCTAGGCCTAATATACAGTTTGTAGTGTGTTTATGTGCCAGATTTCAGGCTAGTCCTAAGGAGTCTCACCTTAGAGCAGTGGAAAGGATTTTTAGGTATTTATTAGGCACTCAAGAACTTGGACTGTGGTACCCTGCTAGGTGTGAGCTAGAGCTTCTGGCATACACTGATGCAGACTATGCTGGGTGTCGGTTAGATAGGAAAAGCACTAGTAGGTATTGCCAATTCCTAGGTGGTTGCCTAGTATCCTGGGCTTCTAAGAAGCAACACACAGTTGCATTGTCCACTGCAGAGGCAGAATATGTTGTTGCAGAAAATTGTGCAGCTCAGGTACTATGGATCAAGCACCAACTTTCAGATTATCAGATAAAATTGGGATGCATTCCAATTTTATGTGATAATACTAGTGCTATTTGCCTAACTAAAAATCCAGTTCATCACTCTAAGACTAAGCACATTGAAATAAAACACCACTTTCTTAGAGATGCTGTAAGTAAAAATGAAATTGAATTAATATTTGTTGAAACTGAAAAATAGACTGCTGACATCTTTACTAAACCCCTTGGAAATAAAAGATTTAAATATCTAAGACGAGAATTGGGCCTATGTAAATTTCAGCAAGAAAATGATGAATAAATTCATTCTTGAACTGTGTATTAAAATGTTTTGAGGTGATTGTGTCAGCCTGTTCTTTAAAAAGTTGAATAAAGAATATACTTGCGTAATCGGTTGTTTGATGTCTTGAACAGACTTTTTTTGATGGTTGTGTATGAGTTGCACAGAGTCTTATGCACGTATTACACCTAGTCTATGCAATGTGTGAGCACTCTGGTCATTGCATACTTTGCATGAAGCATAAGTCATTATATGTCTTTAGGTCGGTGCCTATTGCATTCTAGCCACATGTAGGTCGGTGCGTGTCCATACCGCACATATATATAAGTCTATGCATTGTCTATATTTTGCACGATAATGTCGATGCATGTCTTGCATGTTGTCGATGCGTAATGTAAGTTTGTAGCATGAAGGTCGGTGCATCTTTTATCCAAACTGCATGATAAGGTCAGTGCATTGCATTGCTCATGAAGGATAAGGTCGGTGCAAAGTTTACCTATTGCATATCTAAGTTAATGCATCTTGATGCCAGGGGGAGGATAGCAATATCTGAACTGAGTTCAACTCCTTCTACTCTCTCCTCAATCTCAGAAGTCCCACCATTTGGCATCATTTATGTCCTTGGTACAAATTGATTTTGCCGGGAACTACTCCCTTTGAAAATTCTTAAGTTGATTCTACACTTCAATGTCCACTCCTTTCACTCAGAATGGATAACAGTCTAGTAACTGGTTCATTGTCGTGAGCTGCAATTATTACAACTCTTCTGCTATAAGGATCACATGTGCTCATTGAATGAACTGAAGGTTTAACTTTAATAGGCTGTAGAGTTCAAAAGACTGTCTTCAGAAAATAAGGTGATAGAAAATATTTATAACTTTTAACCTCTATCTCATGGTTATAATAGAACAGGTCTTCACAGTATCTGAACATGACAGATTTAGTGAAGTCTAAGGTTAGAAAACTAAAGCTTGTATTGTTCTTAAACAAGTCACTCCTAAAAGTTATAAGGGCGGCAAAAATAAGATCATTAAAGAAAAAGAAATGAACAAAGTGGCAGAGAAATGACTGAGTTACACTGAGAAACTGAGGTCTCCATCAAAGAAATGGAGAGTACCTTAAGTCATGAAGTGACTCAGGTTAACTCTGTTCATTTGGTCAAATGTATAGGGGAGGCTTCACTGAGTAACTAGGGGTACTGGCCTCTGATCAAGGTGTACCCTTAATGTCAAAAGTGCAAACTATCCCTGTAGCTTTTGATCAGAAACAGATATAGTAGTTTATGCTTAGTAACTGGGGATATTAGCCTCTAATCAAGGTATACACCTAATGTCAACGGCATAAATGATACGTGTCTGTTCAATAAGTTCAAATTTCTGAAACTCATGAAAGAAAATTATTGTAACCCTTGGAAAAACAAATGTCATTGAGTGTCAATTGTTTAACCTCAATACAAATTCAAGTGACTTTCCTTGATATTCACTCCCTCTGAAATAAGTAGGGTGTTTTCTCGACCTAGACTTTTATGGTTATGTGACTCAGGTTCATTGCTATAAATGGAGTATATAACCCTATTTCAGAAAGTCAGTGAATTCACTTTACTTTCTATAACTGTTAAACCTGACTTTAATCAAGAAAGTCTTGCTCGATTCATATGACTTAAGGGTTGCCCCATAATTTGCTCACATTCTGAACTGTTACATAGAATGTTGTTCTGTCGACATCATTCCTCCTCTTTCCTCCTTATTTGCTGATGGCAAAGGGGGAGAGTCTATTTTACAATGTGTGTCTTTCTTTTAATGTGTCCTATTTCATCTCAAAAGGGGAGAGACTACGTGTTTAGGGGGAGAGTCTATGTTCAAGAGGTAGGAGTCAGATATTCAGGTGGAGAATTCAAAGGACTCACTCAGGGAGAAAGTCTGTGCATAATATGTGTAGTTGCATGCATGACATTTGATTATCATTCATGTCTCATCAAAATACATCATCTCATTGTATTCATTCAATGGGTTGCCATCATAAAAAAGGGGGAGATTGTTGGGACTCCTCTGGGTTGATAAGCAGTACGTGCACTGCTTTGTGCTAAAATGGTTTGATGATTGACAATAGTTGTTTTGATGATTAGCAACAGTAGTATTTGACTTAGTTGACCTTATTTTGATATGATGCTGTAAGTATTTTGATGCATTTATATGTCAGATAATCATATCAATGTTGTTTGCATCTTAGTATGTTCATTGAATAGAGTCGGTGCAACACATGGTTAATTTTGCATTGAGTCCATACAGACTTAGCTCAAGGCACACTAAGTCAGTGCAATTCCTCTCGATGCACGCCACCAAGTCGGTGCAACCTCTGCACCAGGCACTTAGAGTCTGTGCAATATGTCTTAGGTAAATCGGTGCATAGAAGTTCATGCATTCACTTTTTCACATTAAGTCTGTGCAAGTCAAGCATAATGTGTGAATAAGTCCGTGCAAGCTCTGGCACGGGGGATATTTAGTCAGTGCAACATCTCCAGTGGCATGTCATCAGGTCCGTGCAATACTCGCTCCTGTATATTGAGTCTGTGCATCTCTCACTCATGCACTAGTGTAGTCTAAGCAAGACCACTCACG
This sequence comes from Amorphophallus konjac, assembly GCA_022559845.1. Taxonomy (NCBI): domain Eukaryota; kingdom Viridiplantae; phylum Streptophyta; class Magnoliopsida; order Alismatales; family Araceae; genus Amorphophallus; species Amorphophallus konjac. The sequence goes on along the minus strand of JAHNEJ010001983.1, from coordinate 189,236 downwards.
GATCGATCATGTATGTGCAATACTTAGACTTGTGTTGAAATTATGTCCGTGAATCTGTCTTTGAAGAAATGATTGAGTCTGTGCATGTGTGTGTGAGCATCATATTGAGTCCATGCATCTTAACTATGTCAGAATCTCTACTCTATGCAATCTCTCTTCATATCGTATAATTGTCTGAATATGACCTTATATCTGATGCCTTGACAGGTGCCTTTTCGTAAAGACTAAGAATGGCACGTGATCCAAGATTGGGGAAAGTGCCAGGATCGCGACACGTGCAATGCAGTAAGCTGTGATGCTGACACATGACCAAGATGTTTGGGCGGGAATCGTGATGACCACACGCCCTATCCTTCTACTGCTCTATAAATAGGAAGCTTTTTCCTCAGGAGAAGAGTGATCGTGAACATCCTTCAGAACAGCATAAGCAGAGAGAGCTTGCACAATCCAGAGAGAAGAGAACAAGAAGAAAGTGAGAAGGAGAGAGTTGAGAGAGAGGTGTCTGAGAGAATACTGTGAGTGTTTGTTCCTCAGTCTCTCAGTTCAGAATCGGAGCAGAAATTGCTCAGTGTTTAGCTATATTCCCCTAGTGGGTTCTTTTGTTTCTTCGCTTGTTTTCTTTTTCGTTTCTGAAACTACGTTTCCAAGCTGTGTGTCAACGGAGCAAGCTGTGAAGCTCAGCTGTTTGCAGAGGTGGATTCCTCTGGTCGGGTAAAGCTGTAAGTCCCCAGCGGTTTGCAGAGAAGGATTCCTCTGGACGGCATAAGCTGTAACGCCCAGCGGCCTGTAGGGTTTTGAACCCGAAGCTGTGGATCTGCGAAGCTGTGTATCAGCAGTGGAAGCCACATTCTGGTTTGGAGTGTGGGGTGGACGTAGATCTCGGGTTTGAGATCGAACCACCTTAAAAATTCTTGTCTACTGTGATTGATTGTGTGGATTGTGTGCATCTTGTTTGTCTCTTTCATATGTAGTAGATGAATGCTTAGGATCGTTATTGTTCAGATCTGTTAGCATTGGGATTCTGTGATCGAATTAGTTTATCCTTCTGTCGTTTATCCGCAGCTTGTTTTAATTCCACACTTGAAGCTGTTGCTGTTGGTTTTAATTGGGTGACTGATCTATTCACCCCCTCTAGATCGTTTATAGCATCCTATCACTTGGTATCAGAGCATACCATCTGTCCTATCATTATTTTGATTTGAGAATATTGGAATATTTGTGTTTATTTTCTGAACACTAGAGATATTTGTGTGTGTGAATCGTCTGCATACGGTTGTGTTTATTGTGCTGCGGTTGTTGCAGCGTGTGTGTGTGTGTGTGTGCTGCTGGATTCACGATCTAGAGCATTTGGGGTTCGTCCCCTTGTTGCTGTGTCTACAACGTGATGAGAGTTCTCCTCGTGGGGATTTATCCCTGTGTGTGTGTGCAGGCGTCGTCCTGTGTGTTTGGAGCATCGTCTCCGTGTTGGGGATTTATCCCCGAGTGAAGCCTCACCGGTTCGGTGAGGGGTGGACGTAGGGAGCCCATCGTGGTCCCGAACCACCTTAAAAATCCCTTTGTCTTGTGGTTTACTTCGTGGGATTGTGTGGTTTGCTTGTTTCATCTATTCATGTGATCGTGTAAGATCGACGAGATTGAGGGAATTTAATTATCATGTTGAGTTAAATCTTTAACCTCGTTAATATTGTTAATTCCATTGTGTTAGCTTTAAATTTACCATCGATCATGGGAAACACTTCAACCCCCCCTACTTATCTACTCGTCTACCCGGGGACCAACAATTGGTATCAGAGCCACGGCTCTATTTTATTGGGTCTAATGACCTTTAGAGTGATCCCTAGGCGAGTTTCATTTAGCAACATGTCTAGTTTTACTCTTCCTCCATGTTATAATGGAAATACCTACATTTTTTGGAGAAATAGCATGTATGCTTATCTTGGTTTTAATGAGCTTGAAATTTGGGAAGCTATATGTAATGGTTCACATAAACTTCCATCAAATGAAAGGGAATGGAGTGCAAAGCATGAAAAGAAAAATGATATCAATATCAAGGCTTTAAATTTTATGAGAAATTGCAAAGAGTCTAATGTTCTTTCTCGAATTTCTCCTTGCAGGTCAATCAGAGAAATATGGGAAAAATTGGCTAGGTTTGAGGCAAATGCGGAAAATTCCCAAGTCGGCTCAAGCTTGATGGCTAATGATGAAGAAAGCAAAGAAAGCTCGGAGGTAGGATCCAAAGGTGAGAAAATTTCCTTTGAAGAGATAATGGAACTTTATGAGGAATTGTTGGGTAGATACAAAAAGGTCAAATCTAAAAATAAGAAATTGACAAAGAAAATTAAAGATGTTGTGAATTCCCCTACTTCATGTGAAAATGTGCATACTATCTCTTCATGTGAAAATTATAAAACTTTGGAATCAAAAATTAAAAATCTAGAAGATCGAAATGAAGATCTAGAATCCAAAGTTGAACTATATTCTAATGAGCTATCTTGCTTGAATGAAGAGATTGAGACAGTGAGAAAAATTAATACATCTCTTGATTCTAGAAATGATTGTCATGACTTGAGTGAACAGAACAAATTTTTGATGTCTAAAATCTCCATGCTTGAGAAATCTGAGAAAAGTTTAAGAAATAAAGTAGCCTCTCTTTCTGATGATGATAAAATGCTTGAAAAACTTCTTGATTCTGAAATTGATAGCAAGAGCATCATGAATGAGAATGAGAAACTTAAAAAGAAAAATGGTGCCATGCTAATTCAAATTTCTTTGCTTGAAGGTAGCTTGAATAGTCTTGATAAATTTGAAAAGGAAAACATGTTGTTGAAATCTGAAATTGAATAAATGCTTGTTAGGATTTCAAAACTTGTTGAAACTGAGAAAGTCCTTGAGAAATTGACTGAAAAATTACATTATATAAATGTTGAAAATAAAGAACTTAAGGAAGAAAATGAAAACTTCAAATCTGTGAATTGCTTGTTGAATGATAAATTTTGTGCATGTGAAGAAAAAATCACGAGTGCCGAATTGCATATTTTTGCTCTTGAAGAAGAAGTGCGAAGTTTAAAAGATGATTTGTCTAGATTTGTGAAAGTGAAAGAAAATTTGGATAAAGTGTTAGGTGTCAAGGTGAACTCTCAAAAAGAGGGTCTTGGATACACCCCGATCAACAAAAAGTCTTTTGAATCCAAATTGAAAACTTCATTTGTTCATGCATCCGATATTCTGAGCACTTGTAAAGCACCACCTCGAATTGCACAAATGAAGAATTCTGAAAATAGATTTGAGAAAATGAAGAATGTCAAACCAACCATGCCAAATAGATTTTAAAAATCAAAGTCTAATGTTGAATTTTTCTATCGTGGTATGTTGGGCCATGTCATGAAAAAAGATGAACAATTTACTTTCAAGAGAAGAATGAATGTTTCTTACTTTTATTGTCATAAACTTGGCCATATGATAGATAATTATTTTATGAAATAAAATGATGATGTTCATGCCATGAATGCACAATCAAATTTTCAAAGTAAATTCAGTGACAAACATGCCTTTCGTGCTCAAAGATTTTCCTCTAACAAGGGAAAATTCTTTGGAAAAACTTATGCTCATAATGAAAAATCATTTGTTAGAACTACTTCTCCTTGTTGCTATCATTGTGGGAAGTGCGGGCATGTTATGAAAGAGTGTTAATTTTTAAAAACTGATAATTTTCATGCTTCTAGAATGAATACTAGGTTTAATTTTGTTAAATCTAGACCTCTTGAAAATAGAAGAAGGAATGTTCTTAAAAACTCTTTTGATCATGCTAAAAAAAAATCTTTTGCTAGAAATGCTTCTCCTCAATGCTATTATTGTGGAAACCATGGACGTGTCATTGAGGATTGCAGGATTATGAAGAATGATGATATGATGGCAATGAAAATATCAAAGTAAACTTTTGGAAGAAATGTCACTAACTTCCAAGGACCCAAGAAGGGTTGGATGCCAAAACCCGTCAAATGAGTTGATTTTGATGAAGGTGTGCCTTGAGGTAAATAAAGAATGAAAGGGATTCCAATAAAATGAAACAAGGTACACTCATTTGGTAAAACCCCAACTTTACTTCCTTATTGTCAAAATTGGTGATTTTGATGTTTTACCTTATGCTACCTTATCATGTTTTAATCGCACGTTCTTCACAAGCCATACATGCTCTCATTAAATGAATATTTGGTATATCAAATGGTGATATGTGAAATGACAGATCAAGTCTATCAGGAAGCTATCACTATGTGTGAGGTGATCTTAGGATCAATGTCCTCCACCTTGTACCAAAATTCAGAAATTGAATTGTTTAGCTTTTGAGGAATCTTTTGTGTTGAATGAACTATATTTTCCTTTGATTCGCATGTGCTTTCAAATTGACTCTGAAAAACTTTCTTGTTTCAAAAAGACAAAATTTCTAAACTGTGGAATTGCTTGATCATTAATGCAACAATTGGTATTGAATGTTGACCATGACTCAATTTAAAGCTCATTGACCTTGTGTGGTCGCCTTGCATGAATGACAAGTTGCTTGATTTGTTCAAACTGAAACACATGTCTCATGCAATACTATTTTGAATGATCATGGTTAAACTCTTGGGTTTTAAAGAAAATGGTTCTTCATGATAAAATCTGAAATAAAATGCTCATGGTTCAGTATTAAATTCTTTGAAAATCTATCTCATGCATTTACTTGCCTCATGCTTTCTTAAATGTTCAAGTCCTTGCAAAAAAAAAATTTGAAAACATGCATAAAAGGAATGCATTGTCATTTTTATATATCATTCATAGATCCTTGCATATCATTGTGAATATGAGTCTCATGCATACCTTGATTCATGAATGCTTGCATGAATGTTTTCATGAATCCTTGCATGCGTGTATATATTTAGTTTATGAAACACCTTCTTGAATGTTCTAAGACTTCACCTCCTTCCTAAATAAAGATGCGATGATTTCATTCATACGTGATATATGTCATACACTAAGGGAGAGGATTCATTTTCGACCGTGCATACATTTAGGGGAGTCATAGCCGTGTCTTGTCAAATTCATTCTATACATACAAAACAAAAATTTACCCCCACACTCTTACACACAATCAATTTAATGACTTTACTTGATAAGGATTTAAGAAATTCCTTCCAACACCTTAAAGGGAACTTGAATCTCTACATGGACATTAAAGAGTAATCGTGAGGAAAAAGTTGCTTACCCCACAAAATTAATAAGTGGTATGTGGAACCGAGTAGCCGGGAATCCCCAGTGAAACAAATGAGGAAACTCGCGTCGAAAGGTAAAGCAAAAATCCACATGTGTGACGAATCCAAGTAGCCGGGAATTCCCATTGAGACATATGAGGAAACTCACGCCGAACGGTGAAGTCCCTTAAAAGAAACAAAATCGGGGTTGTGCGAAGCGGTCGAAAGTCGAGAATCTAAAGTGAAAGTGTAGAGAGGAGATTACCTTCTAGTGTTCTTTAGAAAATCTAAAAATCCATATATTTTGAAGCTCATTATTCATTGCATCACTTTTCACATGGGCATTTTTATGATGTATGTATTCTATGAATTTTGTTTCGATTCATGGTTTATGTAGTACTTCTAGTTGTGTATGTACAAATCTCTTAGTTATGCCTCATGTCTTATATTCTTAATTTGAATCACATGCTCATTTCTTAACCCGTGCCTCAATTTAGGGGGAGTTGCTATATGTAATATTTGTGTGCATGGTGATTGTACTTGTGTGCTTACATGTTCATGCATTTCCCTTGGGTCTAATTCTGAGCATAAACCTTGTATTTGAAGGATAGAAGTCATCATGTGCATAGCTTCATATCCTGCATGATTAGCATTCACATAGTGCATATTCATTGCATTTGAAAGATGAAGCTCATCGTGTGCATATTTGCATTTTTGTCATTTTCAGCATGCATATAGTTCATACATAATATCATTTTGATCAATTCATACTTTTCAAAAATTGGTATAGTTTATTTTGAAATGCATCTTTTTGAACAATCCATGTTGCAAAAATGCTAAAATGAGTTCTTTCGACATTTTAAACAATATTTGGTATCATATCTTTAGACCAATATTTGAAATAAGAATTGGTATCAATTAGCATATCTTCGGGGCCAACACTTCAAGAATTAAAATTGCATATCCTTGGGCTTTTGATTAGCCTCAATTGGTATTCGAATTGGTATCATATCTTGTGACCTAACATGTCCATATCTTGTCATATAAGCCCCATGTCTTTTTGTAGATGACAAAAAGGGGGAAATTTTGGTGTGCTCAATGCTTTATGAATGATGTTATTTTGGGGGAGAATGGGAGATTGTTTGGTGATCTAACTGTTCTATCACACACATCGTTTTGTCATCATCAAAAATGGGGAGATTGTTGCATCCCCTTGTTCATGTTTGGTGTATGATTTTAATGATATCAAAATGATTGTGCATGTGTTTATATGTGTTTCATTGAGCAACAGGTTTATATCTTGATTGATGAGTTGAAAGATGGCTTCAAGGTTCACTCTTGAAAGTCATATGAATCCTTGGTGTTTAAGGAACTAATGCTATATTTATCTTGGCTTGTAGGAACAAAATCCATGGATCATGATTGGAACTTAAAGGAGTCCACCAATGAAGTTCTTATTGAAAAAGAGAGTTAACTCACTCATTGCATTGTGTTGACTTCCACTATGTTTCATACATTTCATCAAAAAGGTTTCCAATGCCTTGGTTGGGTATTTTCATGCATTTTCCTTTTAAAGTTTTTGGGCTTGAAATATCCTCAACCTTATAACTTGAAATTTGATGATTGTGATTTTAATGATGCTTGCTCATTATTTGGACTCATGGTCATTTGATTTGGTAAAAGGTTAATGTGCTTCATTCATGTTTCACATGAGTTCACATGAGACTTTTGAGGGTTGTCACATGCTCAAGTATGCTCATGCATATTATTGATGGGGTTATTGTGATTTTAATGTATGGATGATTCAAAAAGATCCCATGTTTATATCAATGCTCCTTGTGAGATAATGCTTCATGAAGGTTAGTTTTTAATCAACAAGAATGCCATTTGGATGAATGTGGTTCCATGATATTATACATGCTTTGCATTTGACATAATTGTTAACACTTGTGTAATGAAGCATTTTGATGCTGAAGATTTGGTTGATTAAAGAAAGTGATTGAATAGTTGAGCTCCCATATTATTATATTTGATTAAGTGAGAGATTCATGTTCATCGTATCAAAACCTTGTCATATGGTGAATGTGTTTTTGATGGTTGAATTGGGAAGTCAAATACATGCTTGAATGTGTTCAATGATGTATTTTTATGTGAACTAGTTCAAAGAGTTAATACTTGGTTCATGAATTTGGATTCTCATCTAACCTCTTGCTTTTTCATATTTTCATGATGAAAATACAAGTTTAATCTTCATGGGATTATGGTAACATCTAATCACTTTTATTCCCTTGGATTCATGGAGGTTTAACAAGTTTTTATAAGTCATTCTGACATGGGTCGACCCATAGGGTCGACCCCCAATGGTTTGGGATCGGACAGAAGCCTTTTTATGTAGTCTGCCTGCATGGGTCGACCCATGGGGTCGACCCCTCAGTGCTAGATTTATTTTTAGCTCCGGCCGCCCTTTGGTTGCCTAGGGGTCGACCCATGGGGTCGACCCATTCTGGAACGAGATTTTCGGGAGCGTATGGAACCTAATGAAAACCCTTCTAAACCTTACCAAACTACCCCCCATTGGTTCCTAAACATATTAGGGGGTTTCTAACATGTATTGGGAGGAGTATTTGGGTCTTTGGGTCAGTCCTCTATATATACTAATGTGAGATCTGAACTTGGTGTGTGTGAACCCTAATGCTTGTTTGTTCTTTCTTGTAGGAGAAGAAAAGGGGGAAAACAAGGGAGGAGCTCTTGCAAGGTGGTTTTGATCTACTTGGAGTGATTTTTGGAGTTCGTGGAAGAAGAAGAAAAGGAGCGGATTGACAAGAGGATCAAGAGGATGCAAGAATCACCATCATCCGATCCGAGAGTCAAGCATCTATGTCCATTGACTTTGCAAATCAATGGTGTAGACATGCTAAAATTAATGTTATGTTGAGTAAATCTCATGTCACCATGTGACACCCCAAAGTGGACTTCAATATTGGCTTAATATGAAGTTTTTCTTTTTTTTATGTGTTAATTGTAATTTATTGGCATTTTTCTATGTTGAATGGAATTAACGCCTCAAGTAGGGGCGTCATGTAATTGACGGCATAGCCAAGGGCGCCTCTGAATAAACGGACGACTATGCATAGTGGCGTCATTTCCTGGAATTTTACGAATCCTAAGCAAAATGAAAAATCAAGAATTGACGTCCCCCTTAGGGGCGTCTATTGTTTAACGCCTCTTAGAGCAGGTGTCATTTCAGAATTTTTAATAAGGAAAGTCATTTGTTGCCATAATTAAATCCAGGAATTGACGCCGCTGTACGCGTCGTCATTTTAATTAACGCCTTTGGTGACGTCGTCATTTTTAATTGACGCCCTTTGTAAGATCGTCATTTACAGTTCCGTCCCCTTTTCGTCTGCTTCTTTCCAGTAATAATCACTTCCCCATTTTACACATTGTGTTTGATTGGGAAGAGGGTTTCTTATTGGAGGGTCATTACCTAGTTTTAATCCTTATTTTGCAAGGATTTTTAGGCTATAAATACCCCTTGCTGTGCGCCTCGCGCGAAAGAGAAAAACGGAAAAAAGAGAGAGGAGAATGCAATAACGATACAGAGAGAAGCCACTATGAGTTTTTTTTAACGGGAAGATAGAGTTTTTGGTTTTTCTTGTAGGTTCTATTCTTCAAGCAATCCCTCTTCCTCCTGGTGCTACTCTTCATCCACGGTGGTCATCAGCTGCTATTCAACTTGTTTCTCTCCCAGTACTGCTGCAAGCACAGCAGAGCTGAGACTCTTCTCTTCTTTTATTAACATTATCATCATCTTCATCTTATTCTTTCTAGCTACTTTGCTAGAAGAGATTGCCACATTCACGTCATATACCTTGCTTTGCATACCATTACATTCACATTCTCCATACCTTTGCTGCTCCTCTTAAGGGGTTTAAAATCAAAACACACAAGGTGTGTTCATGCTTCAGTTGTTTGATTTCATATCTTTAGAACATTGATACTACACACATTTGGCTAATCCATTCTTTCACTTGTTTTGTGTGTTTATTTTTTTTACAAGGGTAATCAAGCTAAGAACCCCCTTCATCGGCCGGCCGGTAGAAGGAGGAAGGAAAAGTCCACAATCTCTCACGCTCAATACAAGGTGCATGCGATCACTTTTATTTTTCTTGAGGTAACCCCTCTGGCGATCACACTCCTCATTAGCACCACGTGCTTCTGCATATATATATATATATATATATATATATATATATATATATATATATATATATACGTGCTTTATTTTTCTTCTTTTCTTTAGTGGATTTTCCATAATCTACAAATTGGCGATCACGGTGGGACATCTTTTGTTTTTAGTTTGATTACCCCTCCATTGTGCTCCACGTAGCACCCTCCCATTGACACCCTCGAGTGTCCCTCCTTTGGTACCCTCGTGTACTCCTCCATTATGCTCCACGTAGCACCCTCCCATTGGCCCCCTCGCGTGCCCCTCCTTTGGTACCCTCGCGTACACCTCCTTTGTGCTCCACGTAGCACCCTTCCCCTTGTGCACCACATGCACACCTCCCACTGATTAGCCATTTTCTTATTTCTGTCTGATTGCCAGGGCTGTCGGTTCTCTGAACTGAATAGTGCCTTCCACACTGCCGTCATTTCTTCATACAGCGACCGCGACAGAGGCGCTGTTTCAGTCATTTTCCTACATTTTTGTCATTTTTATAATTCGCACCCCTTACAGAGGCGTCATTTCAGCATTCAACGCCTTGCACAAAGGCGTCATTTCATTGATTACTATCATTTTGCCCTTTATCCATTACTGTTTATAGTGTTTTGACGCCCCTTTCCAGAGGCATCCGTTCATCATTTGACGCCTCATTCCAAGGCGTCTTTTTGCCTGCTGGTACTTACTGCACGATTTGACGCCTCCCATGGAAGCGTCTTTCACTGATTCAGCGCCTTATCACAATGCGTCATTTTATTATCATCATTTTTATTTATATTGCGAGTATTGTTCACTGCCATTTGACGCCCCTTTCCAGAGGCATTTTTCACAGAATCTGCGCCCTGTTCGCACTATTCACAGCAGCTAGCGACTGCACTCCAGACGCTGTCTGTTGATATAGTGCCTTGCTTCAAGGCGTCATTTTCTTCTGTGCCCACAGTAGTGCTGATTGTTGGTGTTTGCTTGATTGATCTATATTGATATCACCTGCTTGACATTGCCTTCATTAGATTGCATATAGGGCATTCGATTTGGGAGACCTCCTCTCCCCACACTTTTTAGGAGCTACACCCCTCTTGGTGAAGGAAGGACCCTCCTTTGAGCATTCCGTCTCATTGGATCGAAAATTCCTAAGCCAAGCCTCTGTAAGTCCTCGCACCCGTGGATTCCCTCACGGACGCCAGGCAGGTTGTACCATTAAAGTACCCGGAGTATAGTTGACCCATACGTTGGAGAGCAGAGAGAAAAATCTAGATACCCGGAGATTATACCCAAATTTTCAACCAGGATCCACCTTCAAAAGAGAGAACCTAATATTGAACTGACCCTAATCTCCAAGGGAAATCTTAAAATTTTTTGGGGCTCATTACAACTTGTGTGTTTCTTTTGCTTGAGAAGGTGATATTCATTGATTATATCTCATTGCTGAAAATTTATCTCTTTCTCCTTAAACATGAAATTGCGTTCAGGTAAAATCATCAATATGGCCAACTACGGGTACACTTATGACGGTTATGAGGAGTGTCACTCTGACCCGTTCTACGAGATTCCCTCTCAGGATCTTGTCTACTATGAGGGAAACTACACTTCTTCTCCCACTCAGGTCCACATGGTGGACACTACTTCTTAGGAGGTTGAGCCTTCTTCCCAAGCTCAACCTACTACTCAGAATACTTCAGGGGACACTTCCCCTTCTATCAATTTCAACAAATTTCTCAAGGCTCTTGCTCAGCTGGATGACTCCCAGCGCCAGGCGGCTCAAGCCCTCCTAAAGGGAAAGTCTATCCCGTCATCTTCTAGCCCTCCCCATGCCATGGGTGGCCACTCTGTTAATTCTCCCAACGACCCGGTGGTCGCCCCTAGGGTGCCCTCGCGCCCATCAACTCCTGTTATGACTATGCCGGCCCAACCGGCAAGTCACTCCATTGCTAGGCCTCAACAACCTCCTGTTTCTCAAATTTTGAGAAGGCCTATGATAAACCAACACTCTTTTCGTCCGGCCCCAGCCGAGTCTGATAGCCATGCTCTACTCCTCCAAAAGATGGCTAGTGTGGAGGAACAGCTTAAGAGGGTTACTGCATTCAAGATCGCTCCCGAAATTATGCTTCCCCCTATGCCGATTTTTCATCTACCACCATCTGAAATGCCAAATTTCCGGCGGTACAATGGCACGGGCAATCTGCACATCCACTTGAAGGACTTTTCGTATGAAGCATCATTCTGACAGGATAATAAGACCTCATTGGCTTATCTCTTTAGGCGGTCTTTGGATGGTCCAGCACTGGAATGGTTTTATTTTTTGGAGCCGGCTGATGCCGGCGACTTAGATATAGTTCAACGGAAGTTCTTGCAGAAGTATAAGGACCGTGTGGGTCCCTCCTTGTCTGTTACTGATTTGGTTGCTGAGAAGATGAAGCCCGAGGAGGACTTCGTCTTATTTGCTGATAGGTGGAGGGCTATGGCCGAGAAGTTAAAGGATACATTGTCGAAGACAGAACAAGTAAAGATGATAATATCAAACTCCACTCCGCAATTCTGTCATATTTTGGCCATGAATAAATTGAGCACTATGGAGGAGCTCTATGAAAGAGCTAGGTACATACAGACTCAAATGAAAGATTCGCATATTATGGGCATGTTCGAGCCAAGGCCAAAGGTGATCAGGAAGAATGTTAATACTAGTAATACTGGCCCCACTACTGAAGGCACTGTTATCAATGAACATGTGAGCGCATTCGGCAATTCCACCCCTTTCCGCCACCCTCCAAACCAAAGGCCACCACAACAGCAAGCCTTCCAAGATCAAGTCCACTAGCCAAATAATAACCCTCCTAAGACCCTAAGGCCTCCTCCACCTCCTCAATAACAACAACTCCCCTTTGCTCCACAAAACCAATATCACCAAGTGCCCCCCCGGCTAATTATCAACCGCAACAACCACAACAACCAAGAAGGCTGATGGGCCCATAAAGAGCCCAATACCCTCCGCTACTTGAGAGTTTGTCAGACATTTTTAATGCCATCATGGCTGCTAACCTGCTCACATTGCCTAAAGAAAGGGCAGTATGGCCGCAAAATGTGGACACCTCCCGGTATTGCGTCTTCCATCGACAGCCGGGGCACACTATTGATTATTATTTTCACTTTAAGGATTACATACATGACATGAATGATCAAGGTGATATTAATTGGGATGAGATGAGGAGGGTCATCGCTACTTTGAAGGCTCGAAGGCCTCCCCGGCAACCACCAGTTCAGCAACCACAACAAGGTCAGCAACAGGTTCCACAGCAACAACAGGCTCCTGCACCCCAGCCAAATATGGGGATTGTTAATAACCCGCTACCGGAGCACCCAGTTCAGAATCAACAAGTGTGGACGCACTAAAATTCGGAGGGGGGATCCGTTCGTTGGTTGGTCGGGGTTAATTCTTCTATTTAGTGCGAGGGCGTGCCAGTCACAAAGTGACGATTTATTCGGGCTTCGTGGAAACCCATGGTGCGCTCGATCTGACTAATCAGACAATTGTGTGGTTCGTGTCGGGACCGAAACCCGCCGTGCCGTAAAGGCCACGGCGTTATTTACATCCCCCATACGGGGGAACACCCTTGATTGATTGCAGGGAATAAGGGCCCTACGGCCTAAAGAGAATACTAATAATGTAGGAGGATAGTGAAAGATGAACTATGCTAGAAACCCGTCTCGGGACGTGAATGTTCAGACTATGTCGGCCACTCATGGGCCACTTCATGTTCGGACGAAGCTCCGTGCTTGTAGTATAAAAGACGGTGACAAAATCCGCGTGAATGTCTGCCCCGAACAAGGCAAGTTTAATGAGAATACGGGACTGGATCCCGGTAGAAACGGGTCAGATTGATAGACTGTTGGCCGGAGATGATTTCGAACTGTGGCCATGTCGAAAATTCCGTAAACCACGTCCGATACCATAAGGCGTCGTCGGTTTTCTCTTTGCACCCAGTCCGAGGGAGTGGATTATTAAGTGCATAGCCCGAGCTTACTAACGTGCGCCCTCACACGCGGATCGACCTGCAGCGCCCCCGGAACAAAAATTCAATTAAGGCGCGGGTGATGGAGCTCCTTCCATTCATTCTTTTATTAATGGCATTGATCTCTTGTATTCCCCTTTGAACCTTTCTATTCCCCTTTTCTTTACTAGCCATTTATCCCCTTTTTGTTAAGGAGGCGCGCCGGATATGGGAAGGAAGATGATGGCGCCCATTTAGGGTCTTAACAGGTAGACAAGGGGGGAGGGCGCGCCGGGTATAGGGGCGCCGTTTTAAGAGTTTAACAAGGAGGGAATGAGGGAGGGCGCGCCGGTTTATGATGGCAAGTTGGGGGGCGCGCCGTTTTTGGAGGGCAAGGGAGAGATTGGGGCGCGCCGTTTTAACGTTCAGTAGGGGAGAAATGGGGGGGCGCGCCGTTTTTGGGCTTTGGTAAGATGGAGATGGGCGCGCCGTTTTAATGTTGAATGGGGAGATTGGGGGGATTTTGTGAGGAGGGTTGAAGCGGCGCGGTGGAACAAAGGCCGCGCCGTTTTAACTCGCGCTGGGATAGTTATATGAAGGTTGTTTCAGAGCTCTGTTACCGTGTTTTCTTTTCCTTTCACCCGTAGATTGATTCAAGGTTTGATTTGTTCGTTCTGTTGATAGATCAAACTGGTAATGAGAAGGTTTTAAGAGTTTTAACCATTTTAATCGTTTATTATGATGAAACAGTATGAACGTCTAAGAGTTTTATTCAAACAGTTTGCTCACAGAGGCCTCACTTCGTTCTTCATCAGTTCAGCTCATTCGCTAGTTGTTGAGCGTTCTTAGCCCTGGCGAAAATCGGGCAGCACCTCCCCTAGACCGGGGCTTGCCAGAGAGAAGCAAGAGTCACCACGCGGATTACTCCCGGGTGAACTCTCAAAAATGCGGAGCGGCCTCACGGCAGTCCGTTAGTCCGAGTATGAGTGTGGAACGCTCGAGGGCCAGCCTACGAGAGCGACCATGACTCATGGACGACGATATTCGGGGCGAGACAGAATCTATGCCACAGTAGGGCAATGAATGTTCATCCGACAGTGGGTACCTTTGTGGGTCATGCCATGGAAGGGCAGCCCTCAAGGGCCAGGGATGACCGGAGAATGAGAAGACGGAGCAAAGAATGGAATAGAGAACACAAGAGTTGCAAAGCAGACTTCTCTTCTTTTATTCACCCACACAACGGGGAAGGAAACTTGATACAGATAAAATAGAAGAGAAGGCGTTACAAACAAAAAGGGAAAATACATTCGATGGAGAGAAAGAGAGATGCATTAGACGGAGGAGGGAGAGGGAAGCATTGGCTTCTCCCCCTCCAACTCACCTCTCACTCTCGCCCCCTACCTCTTTCTCTTTTCTTCAGCCCAGAACCGTGGAGCTCTCGGATGCCAGTAGCTCCTTCTCCTCCCTTCTCTCTTTTCTTTTCTCTCTTCTTCTGTTCCCCTCTTCTCTTGATCATCTGTCTGTTTTTTTTTGCTTCACAATGCTGCCCTTTATATATCAGCCAGCCTGGGAGCGTCCCTGCCAATTCCACCTCGTCCGCAACGAAGTCAGGAGTCGACTCGTTGTGCTGGACGCCGTTGATTCGTCCCGTACGCTGCTGCTCGTCCGAGGACGGGATGCTCGTAGGTTTGCTGGGGGTTGCTTCGCCATCGAGCTTCTGTGCTGTCGAACGGAGGCGGAGACAGAACGTCGGGCATTGAATGTTCTCTGTACATCTCATTTATGCCGAACAGAGTATCGGCTGGCGGACGGGACAGGATGAGGTTAAACTCATTTCATTCGACGCGCCGTTTTAAGAAGAGCATATGGTGATGGCTTGTCCAAAGTAGCGCGTCGTAGACATGCTTCAAAGAATAGGATGAGGGGTTAAAACGGCGCGGGGGAATAGTGACCACGCCGGTTTAAACTCAAGTGTAATTGGCATGCCGTATTATGCTTTTTGGCCTTCAAACTGGCCATGCCGTAATAGCATACAAAGGGTGGCGCCGTTTTAAGGTATTGAAGGGGTGAGAGCGCGCCGGAATTGGGCCATTCAAGGGAGAGGGGCGCGCCGGAATTGGACATGCCGTTTTAGCAAGGGGGCGCGCCGTTTTGGCCACGCCGTTTTAGCAAGGGGGCGCGCTGTTTTAAGGCGTGCCGCTTTAAGGCCCTCCCGCGCCGTTTTAAGCACCGAACAGATTCTTTCCGAAGTCGAGGCCGTTTATATGAATGTTGGCATTCCCATAATGTTCCGGTTGCGTTGCATGGCTTCCACAACTTTCTGTTCGCAGCCTCCGAGACTCGGTCCCAGACTTTGCGTGACTTTCGGTGCAAGTTGAGACTGTGTCGGAGTTCCCGACTCTTCTTCGATTCAACTCTCGACACGACCGACTGTAGAGTTGTGGCCATATCTTCCCCCCGGGGGGGCTCCCTTATCGACTAGCGGACCACCAAGCGAGTCCTCATCTTGATCGGGTGAGGCGTGAGGTTTCTCCGGTAGTCATGTATTCGACTCGCGCTCGAATGTGTAGACGCGAATGTCGCCATGATCATCATCGTCATTTCATTCATTTTTTTTTTTGGCGTCCACAACAAGTAAACCTTGTCACCTCAATCCATGAAGTGGAGAGAGGGCAGGACTGGCATAATGAAGGCACCTCTATCGGGGCCATTAGTCAAAATTCTAATCAACCACAACCACCACAACTAATAAGAAGGCCTCAGCTTGTATCTCCTTCCCAGCCACAACGTACCCTTATACACTCCACCACTCCTTCGCAGCCTCTTCCTTTGCGCCAAACCCCGAACTCCCCTCCACACCAAAACCCTCCACCAAATAGACCTCTTCTTATCCGACGCTTGCCGACAGCTGTCACTCCTCCTGTTCCACCTCCATCTATCACTACCCTGATTCCAAGGCCCCTCCTTGTCACTCGGCCTCCACCTTTGCCTTCCGATAATTCCCCGCCAGTGAGGCCCCTTGCAGGAACCCCTCCCCTTGCCAATCCACCACCCAATACCACTAATCCCTCTACTTCCTCTACTCCTTTAACCACTCCAAGCCCGACAGAGGCACCCCGAACTATGGTGCCCCGTAGTGGACTGATGTTTCATCGAGTATTTCCCCAGCGGGAGCAGGAGCCAATGCAAGAACAAGGAGAGCCAGAGCAAGAGTCTACACCGGGTACGGAATATGATTTATTGAAGCATTTGGACAGAACGCCGGCCTGAATTTCTATTTTGGAATTGATTAAGAGATCAACCACACATCAGTTGGCTCTGAAACAGTACTTGCAAAAAGTAATGGTCAATGAAGACATTCCTGCTGAACAAGTCACTACAGTTTTGAATCCGGCCAGCAATCAACCGGCTATCACCTTTTATGAACATGAGTTAGCTCCTCAGCCTGCCAGAAAGTATGCACTATGTATCACTATTTACATTAACAAGATAGCTGTAAAGCAATGTTTGGTTGATACCGGGGCATCCATTAATGTTCTGCCGCCAAGCACCTTGAAGATGTGCGGCATTCCAGAAAGTCAGATTCGGCCATCTACAATTACCATCACAGCTTTTGATAATACCAAGAAGCCGCCATTAGGAATGATCACTCTAAGGGTTGGTTTGGGTCCAGTGACAGTCACAGCAGATTTCCACATTTTAGACATGGATCCGACATTCAACGGCATCCTGGGCCATCCTTATATTCAAGAACTTGATGTTGTCCCCTCCACGAACCATCAATGCATAAAGTTTCCACACGAAGGGCGCATTATCAAAATTACTAGCATGCCCATTTTGCCAACGGAAGACATACATTCAGCAACTTCAGTGCCTTCCATGTGGCCTTCCAATAGGCCTTTGCTTTCAGTCTTGGATGTTGCCGACCCGCGGCAAGATTTGTTAAGACCCCCGGTCACTAAACCAGCTTCACCTCTAGTAACACCCCTGCCTTCCCAAGGAAAGAAAAAGAAGAACATGATGAACACTCTTGGATGGAATATCTTATTAAAAATGGGGTATAAAACTGGTAAAGGCTTGGGGGTCAATCTCCAAGGCCGGGTTAAGCCTATCAGGCACCAAAAGATGATTCCCCGGGGTGGCCTAGGATACAAAGGGCCAAGTAAAGATAAGGATAAAGATCAGCCATGGGCCGTCATGACTTCCAATCTTAAGACAGACCGGCAACCTCTTACATGGACTTTACAAACACATTTTATAAAAGGGGGGACTCATAATGATGAGCAAACTACACTTATTACTTCCATGCTGGACTGTCAAGATGTGCATGCAAGGCAGTTTGCTCGCCATATAGCCCCACTGGCTACTTACAAGGCCTTGGAATCCTTGCGGCCAGATAAGAGAAGAAAGATGGATGACCCTGAATGTGACTGGTATAGATGGTTTGATATGAATGACATTGCCTTTACTCTAAGCCGACTGTTTATGCCAACTGATCCGGAATGGCCGCCGTTGATTCATGAGCTAATTGAGAAGCCAGCAGTGATCATAGACAAGAGGCAGTTGTTAAGTGATTATACAAATACCGGAGAGCCTGATGTGCCATTCAAGGAGGGCTTCAGTATAGACAGGCTGTGGGCCGGCCTCTTCCTTACCAAGTTCGTTCACCCGACGGCTGTTGTCCGTTTGATTGATCAACTATTTTTCTCAGATATTCCTAGACCACCCGCGGTCTTAATAAATTTTTCTCCAAATTCACTTCAAATTCCTCCCTTGATCCTCGAGCAATTTTCCAAACTCTCCATCACACCCCCACGCGGGTCATCAATCATTCAATCTTTTGCCAATCTGTCAATTTCAACTCCACCTCCTGTTTCCTCCTCGCATTGCTTCCTCCTTGAAAATGAAAAAGAAAATAAAAATAAAAATGAAAACGAAAAAAACACCAAAAATCCAATTTTTCAATCTTCCATCTCCATTGAGGAGACCTCCTATCTCCTTTCTGAGTGTGTCCCGACCCAGGGGCCGCTCTTCCAGGATTCATTGGTAGACCTTTTCTACCCCTTCGGCGAGGGGTCTTCATCTGTATCCCCTTCTGTACCCGCTTTTTCCCCTCCTTCCTCTTCTTCATCAGGTTTTAATGATCAGGCTAGTTGTTCTTATTCTTCTAATGTTAAGACTCATGGGGCAGTTTCACATAAGAAGTCCAAGGGTAAGCAGATTCCCCGTAGATTTCTTAGAGAGCTAGCTGCCAGATGTCAGGCTTGCTTAGCCATCCCCAAATTTGTGGAGAATCCGATTATCCTGCCAGAAATAGAATATGAGGATATTTGTGTTTCTTATGAGGGTTTGGGTGTTTCTGAGATTATGAATGATGAAGACCCTATTGAAGAGGGGGATGAAAGTTACGAAGAATATGAGGACGAGGCTGACGCTTTTGCCAGTGGCATGAGGAGATTTGATGAACCATCATTCTCAGTAGAAGAGCCTACCAAAGAAATAAATCTGGGTACGGAAGAAGACCCTAGGATTGTCCTCATCAGCAAAAACCTGCCGCCATCCGAAGAGGAGGCGCTTATTTTGGTATTTCAAGAATACAAGGACACGTTCGCGTGGAGTTACGAAGATATGCCTGGACTAGACCCTGCGCTTGTCGAACATCAACTTACACTTAAACACGGGTCCATTCCGGTCAAACAGCGGTTGAGACATTTCCACCCTAATATGGCATTAAAGATGAAAGAAGAGGTCGATAAGCTTCATAAGGCTAGATTCGTCAGAGTTGTCCTCTACCCCAATTGGGTGGCTAACATCATCCCAGTCATGAAGAAAGATGGAAAGTTGTGAATTTGTATAGACTTTCGGGACCTCATCCACGCGTGTCCTAAAGATGACTTCCCCCTCCCTCATATTGATGTTCTAATTGACAATATGGCAGGATATGAGACTCTCTCCTTTATGGATGGCTTTTCAGGTTATAATCAGATCCGTCTGGCTGAGGAAGATCAAGAGAAAACATCGTTCACCACACCATGGGGGACTTATTGCTATGTGGTCATGCCCTTTGGACTTAAGAATGCTGGAGCCACCTATCAAAGGGCTATTATGGCTATTTTTCATGATATGATCAACATTTATATTGAAGTGTATGTTGACGATATGGTAGTGAAATTAAGGACAAGGATTGAGCATCCTGGGGTTCTGACTAAGGTTCTACATAGGTCACGGGAATATCAACTGAAGATGAACCCTAATAAGTGCGTGTTTGGTGTTTCATCAGGGAAGTTACTTGGATTCATCGTGAGTAAGAGGGGTATTGAGATTGATCCCAACAAGGCAAAGGCTATAAGGGAAATACCTCCTCCTAGGAATTTGAAAGAAGTTCGAGGTTTGATCGGGAGGTTGCAATTTATTCGCCGCTTTGTCTCCCAGCATTCACAGAGATGTTGGCTGTTCTACGAGCTTACTAAGCCGGGAGTCAAGTTTATTTGGGATGACAAGTGTCAGGCAGCTTTTGATGGATTTAAGGATTATCTCTCAAATCCTCCTGTCCTGAGGCCGCCAGCTCCAGGCAAACCGCTTGTTCTTTATATTTCCGTTCTAGATGACTCGGTAGGCGCTGTCTTAGCCCAAGTTGACGAAGAAGGAAAAGAAAGGGCAGCCTACTATTTGTCAAAGTTTCTCAACCCCTGTGAGCAGAGGTATTCAGCTATAGAGAAGACATGTGCTGCTTTAGTCTGGGTAGTTCAGAAACTCAAGCATTATTTCTTAGCTCACGAGGTTCATCTCATCGCCCGTATGAATCCAATCAAATTCCTTCTTGAAAAATCTGTTCTCACCGACCGATTGGCACGATGGCAAAGCTTCCTTTCTCAATTTGACATCATCTACATTCAGCAAAAAGTGATTAAAGGCTATGCCATAGCAGAACATCTTGCTCATCACCCTCTCCCTAGATTTGACCCTGTTCGCTCAGAGTTTCCAGATGAGGAACTAATGTCCGTCAATCAATCCGATTCAATGTGGACATTACATTTTGATGGAGCTTTGAATTCAAAAGGGAAAGGGATTGGTGTTGTTCTTCTATCACCAGAGGGTATCACTGTTCCACTCGCCTCTCAGCTTGCATTTCCAGTCACAAACAATATTGCTGAGTACGAGGCTCTCCTGGCCGGACTAGAGGCCGCTCATCAATTTGGTGTTACCCAATTACGGATTGTAGGTGATAGTCAACTTATTCTTCGCCAAGTGCTCTCCAAGTGCCGCACGCTCAATCCTAAGCTCAAACCCTACCAAGAATTGACCTCCGCTTATACCAAGCTTTTCACCAAATTAATCTTCGTTCACGTTCCTCGTGATCACAACATTTTAGCTGATGCTCTCACTTCTCTTGCTTCTTCTTTGGCTTTCCCTCCCGAAAGAGATTTCCATTCTATCATTGTTCACAAGAGGCTCACTCCAGCTATTAAGGATCCAGCTTTCCTTAGTGTTAAGGAGGAGGTGCTTAGGAAGGTGAAACGAGAAGGAATCATTGACAATAAGGAAGTCATGCTATTGGATTTAGAGGAAGAATTGGACGATGAAGAAAAGTCGTGGTATTATGAGATTGCTAAGTATTGCCAAGATCAATCATATCCTGAAGAGGTCACGGCTAAAGAGAAGAAAGCCATTCGAAGAGTTGCTCAGCGATACACTTTGGTTGGAGGTATGCTCTACAGAAGAGCTCTTACCGGAGTTTTGCTAAGATGCCTAGACGATGATGAATCTTGGAAGGTCATGGAAGAGGCGCATTCAGGAGTGTGTGGTGGTCACGTCAATAGCCAGATGCTAGCTAAGATGATCCTTAGGTTAGGTTTCTATTGGCCCACTCTAGAAGGTGATTGCTCCATCTATGTTCGAAGGTGTGTTAAGTGCCAACTGCACGCCGACAAAATTCATTCTCCTACTTCTTCACTCCATTCTATGTCTTCCCCATGGCCTTTCTCCATGTGGGCTTTTGATATCATTGGACCCCTGGGTGATCCGACCATCCTCACCAAACCAAAGTCATTTATACTCACGGCAACGGAGTACTTCACCAAATGGGCGAAAGCGGAAGCTTACGTAGAGATAAAAGCGTCAACCGTCTACAAATTTATAATGAAGAACATCATCGCAAG
This sequence comes from Amorphophallus konjac, assembly GCA_022559845.1. NCBI lineage: Eukaryota > Viridiplantae > Streptophyta > Magnoliopsida > Alismatales > Araceae > Amorphophallus > Amorphophallus konjac. The sequence goes on along the minus strand of JAHNEJ010001983.1, from coordinate 167,641 downwards.
GTTCGGCATCCCGGGTACCATCGTCACCGACAATGGGCCACAATTCATCTCTCAGGAGCTTCAGGACCTCTGCAACAGGTATAACATTGCATTGCATCATTCATCTCCTTATTATCCGTAGGGCAATGGTCAAGCAGAGGCAACTAATAAAACTTTGATTAAAATTATCAAGAAAATGTGTGAGGCTACCAAATTTGCGGATTGGCTAGAAAAGTTAGTGGAAGCTCTTTGGGCCTATCGCACCTCTATTCGTACCCCTACTGGGCAGACCCCTTTCGCCCTCACTTATGGAATGGAGGCGGTAGTCCCTTATGAGGTTCTTATCCCTTCCCTACGAGTACAATTAGACAAGGAGCTCCTCATTGATGAGCGTCGCGAGTCTCTCCTTGCTCAGTTGGAACTCCTAGACGAGAAGCGTTTGGCCGCCGCCGAGCATGTGCGTGTTTATCAAAATAGGCTTTCGCATTTTTATCAAAAGAAAGTGATCGAGAGAAAATTAAAATTGGTGATATGGTAATTAAAAGAATCTTTATAAAACCTGGTGGACCGCGTTCAAAACTCCAACCTAATTGGGAAGGTCCCTTTGTTATAAAAGATGTTTATCCTGGCAACGCTTACAAATTAATTAATGCTGAAGGTGAAGAGCTAACTCATCCTTGGAATGGTCTTTATTTGAAGAAATACTATCCCTAAGTCAACACACACAAAAAAAGGGACAAAACAAAACGAAAACTTAAAAAGTTTTGAAAATCGCAGGCAGGCATGGTACATGGGCCACGAGCCTGAGTAATCAAAATTCTTAATTCATTCTTCAGTCTCGATGGTTTAACTTTGGGGTCAACTCCCGCACACACTACACGCTTTACTTTTAAACTCAAGCAGCCCAGAATTTGAGGAAAGTCCGACCCAAACTAAGGGTATGAAAACCTTACCTATTCTCTTCTCTTCGGCTCACGAGAGGGAGTACAAGTCAAGGGTTACTAACCAAACCTGCCCGCCGCCCTAGTAGGTGGAAGTCAGGGCCCAAAAGGGAATAAAATGCTTAAAACCCAAGTACAATTAGGTCTTTATCTATTTCGAAAGAAAGGAAAAAAAAGGAAAAGGAAGTCATGATAAAAGAAAGCATGTCAAGATGGCAAAGTCCCCGCAGGGAAAATCCTGATCGTAAGCATGCATGAATAAGGATAAAAAGAGCAACGAAATTTCCCTAAGCCAAAGACCGAATCCCAGCAGGCATTAGGGCAGGGGAGGAGCATTCTCCATTCTTGAAAACCTTGCGTGAGCTTCTTCAACTTATTCTTATATTCTCCCTCCACGGTGGGTTGTAAACTCAAAGAATGGCAAAGATCAACCAAGAAAGATGGGCTGCAAGAGAATATGAGTAAAAGCATAAGTCGTTTAACACGTTGACCCCTTTGTTAAATCTTTTGAGAAAGTCTAATGAATTTAGAATCATGATGGCACAAGGTTTAAAGCCCTGTACTATACTTGTCTTCAAAGACAAAAACAAACAAAAAAAATAAAAAAATAAAAATAAAAATAAAAATAAAAATAAAAAAATAAAAATTCACGCCCCTTCCTTCGGCGTCATTTTTAAAATTCACGTCTTTAATCAAGTCGTCATTTTAAAAATAAAAAAACAAAAACACAAACAAAAAATAAAAAAAATAAAAAATTCACGCCTCTTCCTTAGACGTCATTTCCAAAATTCACGTCCTTAATTAAGTCATCATTTTCAAAAATAAAAAAAATAATAGCAAATAAAAATAATAATAATATAAAATTCACGCCTCTTCCTATAGGCGTCTTTTTCAAATTTCACGACTTTCATCAAGTCGTCATTTTCAAATCAAACAACAAAAAAATATATGTTTTTTTAAAATAAACGTCTATCATGGTGGCGTCAATCTCACAATAAACGCCCGTTTGCGAGGGCGTCATTTAAAAACCGAAAAAAAATGAAATAAAGAGAAAATAAAAAAATGGAATAGAAAGCCATTGTTATGCATGTGCCTGGTTGTATTTTTGTGTCGACATCTTTTATTTAGCATTTGCTTGCCTGCATGTCGCATTTTCCTTATATTTGTTTATCATTTGCCTTCATTGATTAAAAGCTTGGCCCCTTGACCCGTTATCAAGGTCAAAGTAAAAATATCCCTTTGCCTATTGAGCAAGGGGCCAAGTCGAACAGATGGATTAACCTGTTTGTCCAAGTGTGAACTACAGCTACAGGCGCAGGGCGAAAAGTAAAAAGTCAAGAAAGCGAAAAGAAGACACAAGTACACAAGTGCTCAGGTAACAAAAAGATCTCAAATCTCATATATATATACATATCAAATGTATATCTGAGTACAGGTGTGAAGGTGGAGGAGTACAAGTAAAGTCTCTCTCAGCTCTCGCCTCCACCCTCCTCTCTCCTACTCTCGGCCTCACTCTCGTCCTCCCGACGAGGCGCTCGTGGAGGGGGCATGGGCCCCCGGGAAGTAGCCGGAGCTCGAACCTGCTCCTCTGCCTCGCTCCTCTGCCGAAGAGAGGAACCCGCCATGAAGGTAGAGCTGGTGAAGGCGTACCCCGCAGGCGTCCGTTTGTTAATACACGACATACGTGAAGGCGTCATTTTTCAAGAAACCGAAGGTTTATATATGAAGAATTTAAAGAGTTTAACGCCTTGCCTTGAGGCGCAAATTAAGAGACGCCTGTTCTGGAAACGTCAATTGTGATTTTGAATTATTTTAAGGAATTGATTTAATTGAATTGACGACATCATCTGAGGCGTTATTTAACCAATTGACGCCCTTTATAAAGGCGCTGCTCAAGACAGAGAGGCCGGAGCTCATTTTATCAGACAGAATTGCATATAATTGGAAGATATGATCTTATAAACTCTTTGTTTAGGCTCAAAAGAGGAAAGAATCTTTATTTCATTGAAGAAAAATCATGATTACATTTATTGAGCCATCATAGGCCATATCTTCCTAAGTGTTAGTACATAAGCTTTGCACTTGTCTTCCTCTTCTTCTACAAGTGTCTTGGACTTTTGGAGTAGTCCAACTTTCCATTGAGCCATTATAGTCCTGATCTCCTCTTGATCTCCACTTGAGCATAATTCCCTTCTTTTGAGTGGAGGTAGATGAGAAGGTTCTTCAAAGAGGTGTCGAGGTAGCCCGAGCTGTGGAAGGCACCGGTGTGCATTATAAAGGACGAAGTCGCTCCCGCCTATCAACCGGAGCTCTATGCCGGGAGAGAGCCTTGAGCGAAGTTCTTGGGTTTTGAGGAACCCCGATGTGCAAGTAAATCCACTCTTAGGCATCGTCTTGAAGTAATCCCTCCATTCGCTTCTCTTCTTGAGCTTGGGTACCCGGTTGGTTACTCTCTCACATAAGCACAAATAATCCGTCATATACCGAAGGGGGCTCTTGGAAAAGATCTTGGAGGCCGCTTGGTTTGCTTGGCAAGGATCAAATTTGAAGTGGAGATCCACCCAACAAGATAGAAGAAGCATTGACCCATAGAGGGGCCGTCCTAAGGAAGCCGAGGTAAGCCCATTGTATAGGTTGGCTAATACCGCCGGACCTATTCTTTTCCCTCCCACATGCTAGCTATAGCACTTAAGTGATGTTCCTCTAGATGGTCTTCCATCGAAGGGAAGAATAGAGCTCCCGCTATGCATATAACGAACCCCTTCATTACTCTCTCCAATAAGCCTTCATCTTCTTGGGCCTTGTCCATGTTCTTGAACACCCATGAAGCTAGTTTCAAAAGGTTGATCCCCTTATGAGCTTTAATTTGGTTCACTAGATTTGGGTTTTGAATGAGGCTAGTGAGTATGTCATGAGCTTGTATTGGTTTAGCCATGTGAGCCATCCTAGATTCCTCTCCTTGCTTCATCCTTCTTAAACCTAGGAGTGTCTCTATTTCCTCTAGGAGTATGGTAGCTTCAAAGGTTGGGAAGAGGAAAGTGTGGGTATGAGGGTGCCATAGTTCTATGAGAGCTCCAATTGAGGCCCAATCTAGGTGAATGTCATTGTAATGGGTAGCATGGGTTATGAGGCCAAGAAGGTGCCACCTAGAAAGGAAAGATTTCATATCTAATGAGAGTTTGGAGAGTAATAAAGGAAGCCACTTAATCTTTAGAAATCACCTTGGACCTGGAACAATTGGGTAATCCTGAAAAACATAAAAGGAAGAAAGTAAGAAGAAGAAGAGAATGCAATCAGAAATTTTGAAAAGAAAGAAAGGAAGAACAAAATTAAAAGCTTTAATATCAAGACACTTACTTGGCCGTTGGCAATTCTCCCACTAATATGGCCTGGAACTTCAGAAATCCGCGGAAAACTCATCCTTGGCTTCTTGGAAGGCCTTTGCTTCTGCATCATCATGTTCATCTTCCTGGAATTAGTTCTGTTAGTTATTCTGCAAGTGCTATGCAAGAGGGCTTCAGTTCTTCTGCTGTTCTTCTTCGGTTCTCTATCTGATGTGCTTAGAAGACAAACAGTTGCCCTTTTTTATAATGTTTTGAACGCTAACAAGTATCACGGTTTGTGTCTGAATCGAACGAGTTGCTGGAAGCTCAATTCCGAGCAGGAAACGAAAACAGTTAATTGACGACGTGCCCTTTGGCGTCATTTCTTTACTTGACGACACAATCAGGGTCGTCATTTATTTAGCGCCTCCATTGAGGGCGTCATTTGCAGTCCAATTCCTAACAAACGCTTATTGTAAATAACGTCCCAATGGCCGTCGTCATTTCTCATTTTGACGCCACTTTCCAGAGTCGTCATTTCTTAAGTTTACAGCATTTTGCTTATTCATGAACTTAAGTGTTGTTGTATCCTGATGGAATTATTTATATTATGCACTTATGATCATATCGTAAGCTGTCCTGAGCTGATAATTCTTTTGATAAGCTAATGAGCTTTGAAGTGCAGAAGTGTAGGATGTGCAAGTCTGGAAATGCTTGGATTGACACGAACCCACAATCAAGATCATAAGTTCAAATAATGCCCACCCATTCGCATTTGTTCATCGTTGGCTCACACGTATTTCGATGCATATTTGCATAAGTCTAAGCATCGTAGGTGCAAAGTCCAAAGTCTGTGCAATGTCCAAAGTCTGCGCACATCCCACGTCCAGATTTGTACATTCCAAGTCTAAGCATCATAAGTCTACATATTTGCATAAGTCTATACATCCAAAGTCTGTACATTCCAAGTCTAAGCATCATAAGTCTACATATTTGCTTCGCCCAAGTCTATACATTCCAATTCTAAGCATCATAAGTCTACATATTTGCATAAGTCTATACATCCAAAGTCTGTACATTCCAAGTCTAAGCATCATAAGTCTACATATTTGCATAAGTCTATACATCCAAAGTCTGTACATTCCAAGTCTAAGCATCATAAGTCTACATATTTGCTTCGCCCAAGTCTACACATTCTAAGTCCAAGCATGCTTCGCCCAAGTCTATACATTCCAAGTCTACACATTCTATAAGTCTAAGCATTCCATAAGTCTTCATCAAAGTCTGTACATTCCATGTCTACACATCCATGTCTATACGTTCTAAGTCTATACATCCTAAGTCCAAGCATGCTTCATCTAAAGTCCATACACACTCCTAAGTCCAAGCACTCCGAATCCTGCATTAGTGCAATCCAAGTCCATACACACTCCAAGGCCTATGCATTCATTGCAACATCAGTGCATTCTAGTGCAACATCTGTGCATTCATTTCCAAGTCGGTGCATTCCAACCATCCCACGGTTGTCACCAAAAATTCAAAAATTCTCAAATAAATCCATAAAAAAATTTAAAAATTTTCAAATAAATCCAAAAAAAAATTCAAAAATTCTCAAATAAATGCAAAAAAAATTCAAAAATTCTCAAATAAATCCAAAAAAATTCAAAAATTCTCAAATAAATCTAAATAAATTCAAATGTTCTCAAATAAATCTAAAAAAAATTCAAATATTCTCGAAAAAAATCCATAAAAAATTCAAATATTCTCAAAATTCCAAAAAAAAAATTCCAGCATTTTCTGAAATCCATAAAAATTTGAAATGCTTTTCAAACCCCTACAACTTTGCATACTTCAAAAAAAAATAAAAAAAATGCATTATATTTTTCTAATGGTATTTTTTTTGCAGAGATAATTCATTTGCAAAGACCAAGAACACGGGATGAGTACTCTTCGTTCATTGTTATCAATCTTTTAATTCTTCCCAATATTCTCATAATATAACGCCATGGGCACTTCAATTATCATCTCTCCATCATTCTGAGTAATTCATATCAATCTGATCATCCCTGTCACTTGGGGTATCACTCTGATTATTCACGTTAATCTGATCATTCAAACTATTCCTGCTAGCTTTGCTCGACCATTATGACATCGTCCTGATCTTTTATGCATCAATCTTCTGATTTACCAAGATTGTCATCCTCGTGACGACATTGAACAAAAATACTTGGAATGCTCTCCTCTTTTACGACTTTATATATGATGCTTTCCATAATACTTTTCAATGCTATGCAATGTTGTTGAGTGTTTCGATTATGCATCTTTATATCTTGGCTAATGAAATTTTGAGTGCAGGATAAGAAGCTCTTGGTACCACCGACTGGGCATCACCATCCAAGCCCCACGGTGTTTGCACATTATTCCATCTCAGTTCCCCACATGCTCATTGCTATCACCATCTTCCTGTATACATTTCTACTATATGTTATCTACGCTACTAGATTATATCAAGGACCTTGTGGTTCTGATGAACTTGGAATTTGAGTTCCCCTTCATCAAAAATAGTGATAATTTCAGGGGAGTCTTGATCACACGGATATGCCATTGAGTCATTTAAGGTTTGGGACGATGGTTCCACTTTCTGAGTTGATGCGTGGACAAACATGCTTCGGCTTAGTGTCAACTTAGAGATCTGTATTCTTGACCAAATCTAGATGGTTTAACAATATTATCCTTGATTATTTTCTATTCTTTGTTTTGTTTTAATTTTTCTTTTAGCCCAGCATGCATCATGTAGGACTTTGAGCTTAATGATGAAAATCTTCATATTACGTCAATAATGAAGGTCGCTCGCCCTTAATTGAGTTGACATGAGACATTCCATTCCAAATCAAGTACTTTATTCTCCTTGAAGCCGCTCAGACTGGTTCCTTGAAAAGTGTTCATTTGCTGGGTCTTCATCTCAATTCATTTTATTTTCTTACAAATCCACCTTGGTTGTAGCACGTCCATATTGGCTGGTAACCGCTCTCCAATGGTGTCTCCCTTTCGTGCCCTCGCGCACATTTTTAGTTCATTTAGTTTAGTCTCTTTAATCCAACCGATCAATGCTTTCTTGTAATCATCCGGAGTTGCTTCACTCAGAATCTTGAAAAGATTTCCAACGCTTAGTGTCGGAGGCGTGTCACATCACACCTTGGCATCTACTTATCAGTTCGTTCTACTCCACGCCGCTTGTTTCACTTTCACTTTATTCCATCTCACTCCCTTGCAAAGTAGACGCCAAGACGGGGCAGCTGTAGACACGCTAAAATTAATGCTATGTTGAGTAAATCCCATGTCACCATGTGACACCCAAAAGTGGACTTCAATATTGGCTTAATATGAAGTTTTTCTTTTTTTTAATTTTAATTGTAATTTCTTGGCATTTTTCTGTGTTGAATGGAATTAACGCCTCAAGTAGGGGCGTCATTTAATTGACGGCATAGCCAAGGGTGCCTTTGAATAAACGGATGACTATGCATAGTGGCGTCATTTCATGGAATTTTACGAATCCTAAGCAAAATGAAAAATCAAGAATTGACGTCCCCCTTAGGGGCGTCTATTGTTTAACGTCTCTTAGAGCAGGCGTCATTTCAGAATTTTTAATAAGGAAAGTCATTTGTTGCCATAATTAAATCCAGGAATTGACGTCGCTGTACGCGTCGTCATTTTAATTAACGCCTTTGGTGACGTCGCCATTTTTAATTGACGCCCTTTGTAAGGTCGTCATTTACAGTTCCATCCCCTTTTCGTCTGCTTCTTTTCAGTAATAATCACTTCCCCATTTTACACATTGTGTTTGATTAGGAAGAGGGTTTCTTATTGGAGGGTCATTACCTAGTTTTAATCCTTGTTTTGTAAGGATTTTTAGGCTATAAATACCCCTTGCTGTGCGCCTCACGCGAAAGAGAAAAAAAGAAAAAAGAGAGAGGAGAATGTAATAACAATACAGAGAGAAGCCACTGTGAGTTTTTTTTAACGGGAAGAGAGAGTTTTTGGTTTTTCTTGCATGTTCTATTCTTCAAGCAATCCCTCTTCCTCCTGGTGCTAATCTTCTTCCACGGTGGTCATCAGCTGCTATTCAACTTGTTTCTCTCCCAGTACTGCTGCAAGCATAGCAGAGAGGAGACTCTTCTCTTCTTTTATTAACATTATCATCATCTTCATCTTATTCTTTCTAGCTACTTTGCTAGAAGAGATTGCCACATTCACGTCATATACCTTGCTTTGCATACCATTACATTCACATTCTCCATACCTTTGCTACTCCTCTTAAGGGGTTTAAAACCAAAACACACAAGGTGTGTTCATGCTTCAGTTGTTTGATTTCATATCTTTAGAACATTGATACTACACACCTTTGGCTAATCCATTCTTTCACTTGTTTTGTGTGTTTATTATTTTTACAAGGGTAATCAAGCTAAGAACCCCCTTCATCGGCCGGCCGGTAGAAGGAGGAAGGAAAAGTCCACAATCTCTCACGCTCAATACAAGGTACATGCGATCACTTTTATTTTTCTTGAGGTAACCCCTCTGGCAATCACACTCCTCATTAGCACCACGTGCTTCTGCATTTTATCTCTTATATATATATATATATATTTATTTATTTATTTATTTATTTTTCTTCTTTTCTTAAGTGGATTTTCCATGATCTACAAAAGGGGAAACATCTTCTACATCTTATTCCTGCTTATTTGAGATGTTTGTCATGGGATTTATTTTGATTTGAGCATATTGAGATATTTGTGTTTATTTTCTGAACACTAGCGATATTCGTGTGTGTGAACCGTTTGCGTACGGTTGTATTTATTGTGCTGCGGTTGTTGCAGCGTGTGTGTGTGTGTGCTGCTGGATTCACGATCTAGAGCGTTTGGGGTTCGTCCCCGTGTTGCTGTGTCTACAACGTGAGGAGAGTTCTCCTCGTGGGGATTTATCCCCGTATGTGTGTGCAGGCGTCGTCCTGTGTGTTTGGAGCGTCGTCTCCGTGTTGGAGATTTATCCTCGAGTGAAGCCTCACCGGTTCGGCGAGAGGTGGACCTAGGGAGCCCGTCGTGGTCCCGAACCACCTTAAAAATTCCTTTGTCTTATGGTTTACTTTGTGGGATTGTGTGATTTGCTTGTTTCATCTGTTCATGTGATCGTGTGAGATCAGCGAGATTGAGAGAATTTAATTATCATGTTTAGTTAAATCTTCAATCTCATTAATATTGTTAATTCCGTTGTGTTAGCTTTAAATTTACCATCGATCGTGGGGGACAATTCAACCCCCCTTCTTGTCTACTCGCCTACCCAGGGACCAATATGTGACTGCCTTGAACATGAAAGCTATTGGTTTAGAATTAATGATTTCTCGAGCCCTTTTGTCAATAATCTTGAAAATGTTTGTGCTCAGGCTTAATAGACCTAAACTAGCTTTTCATGCTTTGACAAGTTGTGCCTTCTTGAATCTGGAAGTTTATTTTATGTACAAAGGCATCCTTGTTTGAGAAACTCATGTTTTGTATTGTTTTCAAACATTTGGTGTTTCTGAACATTTCAAAAGGAATTACATTGTTTATGCTGAATCTTAGCCATGCTGAGTAACTGGGGATATTGGCGTCTGATAAACGTATATCCTCATGTAAAAAGGTGTATGCTGAGTTCAGTGCTTTAATGCAGAGCAATGGCATTGGAATCATTGAGAAACCGAGTCCCTTCACCAAAGGAGTGGAGAAGACCGCGTCATGAAATGCCATGCTATCTCTGTTTAATTGAGGCAAAACTGTGAGCTACACTGAGTAACTAGGGGTGCTTGCATCTGGTAAATGTGCACACTCACGTCAAAAGGTGAATGCTACACTTAACTGCTCGTAAAATGATAACAATCAATTTTCAAAAGTAATTTCAAAAGAAAAATCTGAATGTGTAGTACTCTTGATTGATTTTAGAGTTCCCTAAGTGTTTAGCCTCGATACTTTTCAAAGTAACTCTCTCAGGGGCTAATGGAATTGAATGAGTAAGATAAGAGGATGTTAATTTATTTTTGTATGAATTTCTGGTTCACTTCTATTAATCTTGAAAATAGATTTTTCCAGCGTTTGTATTATGAAGTTCAAATTTCCTTAGAGTTAAACCAATCTTACTATAAGGGCTGCGTCAGCAGAATTCCATAATTGGAGATTCTGAAAAATCTATAACTCTGCTTTTATGAACTTGGTTTTAGATCTAAGAACCTCCATCTCCTTGTAAGACAAACTGTCTTTTGATGCTCATTGAAATTTGTTTTCTCTGGACAATCTGCATAGTCTATCCTGGCTACCATGAAAGCATCACCATTCCTAACAATTGGAATCTTTGCACTCTCATCATTTGATATCATATCTTCAATGCAACTGGGTTTAGCTTGTCATGCATTTAGGTGGTTTGCATTTTCCCTCTCCCATGCATTGTATAGAAAATCTTAAAAATCTGAAAACTAGAAAAACCTAAAAATCTGGTTTCAAACTGTTCTTTAACTGCATTTTCTTGCCATGATTAAATCTCTTGCATGCATGTTAATGAACTCATGGCATCCGATGCCAATTTATTTGGTCCTCTATTGGCATGCCTCATGAGTGACCTGACATTGACTGGGACCCAACAACTGGCCTCACGGGACCCAACCAAATAATGGTTGTCACTCTTAATTGAAAAACTTGAATCTGCATCTTGAAATGCAACCTCCCATGACCTTGTACTACAACTGCTTATCAACAATTTGTCAATTGGTATCAGTCTTATCATTGGCATCCCAGTAATGGTTATTTTTCTTTGTCAAATTTAATAAGTGTACAACCATTGGCATGTATTTCCACATCAATTTCTGAAATATTGAATGTTGAGGTATGTCTCTTTAACGCCCATTCTTGACAAAAATGCCAAATTGCTCCATCCAGGTATGCCACTTTACTTACTCTGTACTTCCTGTGCTAATAATCTACTACTCTACTCCCTTCCTTGCCAACCATGCCATATATTCTCTCCATTGCTGTTATTTTTGCTAGTGACAAAGGGGGAGAGATTTTTATGTGTCATTCTCTGAATATGCTAAGGGTTGAATGTGTAAGGGGGAGAGTCCTATATGAGGAGAGCTTTATAAGTCCTTGTGCTTCAATTCTTTGCACGTTGACTCACAATGTACTAATAATGACTCATAGTTGTTGTCATCAAAAAGGGGGAGAATGTTGTTTCTCTGCCTTAATGTGGTTTTGATGATGTCTGCCTATGAGTCATTGATGAGTCTATCTTGCACTTGATAAGTCAATATTCATATTTCAGGTCATTGTGAGATCATGATCATTCAAAGGAGTAGTATGAAACATTCCTTGAAAAGTCAATGGTCAACGCTAATTGACAACGAGTCAACATCACTGGTCAAAAGTGAGTCAGCATCTGACATGTCGATGCTGGTTTGAGGTAGATGCTAGTTGGCCAAGGGAAGCCACTAAGTCGATGCTAGTTGTGATGATAGTCATGCTTAGGCCGATGCTAGTTTGCATGTTGCATACTAAAGTCGATGTGAGTTCTATCTTCAGTTCATGCACAGAAACTCAGGTCGATGCTACCACAACTTTCCAGCAACTAAGGTCGATGCCAGTTCAGTCTTCAAGCCTCTCAGCACAGTAACTGAGGTCGATGTCACTTCAGTCTTCAAGAAACTGAGATCGATGCCAGTTTGGACTTCTGACAAACTAAGGTCGATCCTAGCTGTGCTTTCAAGCATCCAAGGTCAGTGCACATTCTCTCATACTGTCAAACAAGGTCGGTGCACTTGTTTCACATCCTGAATGAAGTCGGTGCATATTTGCCTTCAACACAGCAAAGGTCTGTGCACATTTACTGGCGCAGGACCAAGGTCGGTGCAACTTTTGGCTAGCACACACCAAGGTCGATGCATATTTCTTCTACTGGGTAAGTAAGGTTGGTGCACATTTGCACCTAAGCTACACAAGGTCTGTGCACGTTACTGTACAAGGTCTGAGCACATATGAGAACCAAGTCAGTGCACCTTTCACCCTCACAAACCAAGGTTGGTGGACATCCTGCCATCGCAGCATGAAGGTCGGTGCACATCTTACCAACGCAGAAGCCTAGTCGGTGCACATATGGATTTCTGCCTACAAGGTCGGTGCACATATGCCTTCCAACGCATACAAGTATGTTCACATATGCATTACTAATAAGGAAGTCGGTGCACATTTGCATTATAGCACACTACAAGGTCTGTGCACATATGCAAATGCTGAACTAAAGTCGGTACATGTTTGTACTCAACGGAAACTCAAGTCAGTGCACATGTGGATTTCTGCTAAGAAGGCACAACTGAAGTCTGTGCGCATGTGATCTCTATTAGAGGAAGTCAGTGCACATTTAGCCTTCAACGCAAACTGAAGTTTGTGCACATTTGCAATTCTGCCAAGAAGGTCAGTGCACGTTTGCACTCAACGCACACTAAAGTATGTGCACATTTGCTCTCCAAGCTACATGGTCTGTGCACATTTACCTTTTAACACTTCAAGGTCTATGCACATTCTGTTTTCAACGAAGCAAAGTCGGTGCACATTTTACTTTCAACATAGCAAGGTCCATGCACATATTGAACTGCAAAGTCCATGCACATATTGAACTACAATGGTCTGTGCACATTTGCACAATGCATATACAGAAGTCTATGCACATTTACCAGACCATTACATATAGAAGTCAATACACATGTGTTAAGTCTATCTTAACAGGTCTTTGCATATTTTGCTTCGCATGTGTTAACGTCTGTGCATATCTTAACTGGTCTGTGCTTATAAGTCAGTATTGCAGCAAAGGTCCACGCACATACTGAAGACCAGTTAACCAAGGTCAGTGCATATTATGAAACCAACCTATCTTCTTCAGTAAGTCGACCTATATTGTTCTCCCCGCAGCTTTCAAGCCAGTTATCAATCAAATGAACTGGGTTATCCAGAGAGAGAGAGAGAAAGCGTACCACAAATGTCCAAATGCACAGTTTTCGAGGTCTGGATGATGTACCCAAGGCTCTACCAGGCTGGACCAATGGAAAATCACCCAGCATGAGTCTCCATCCGAAAAGGAGTCAAACCTTGAGGGAAAGGTGATGTGTCTGCTGTGAACATGACAAAGACCTATTGGCCAGCTGATGAGAAAAATATAGTACTGTATGAAGCAGTCTGGCCAACCAATGAGAACCCACTTCATCTTATCACTTCTGAACCAATCAAAAATCACTCGATTCTGGCATTCAAGAAATAGATGGCCCTGATTACTTCTTACTAAATCAGGGCCTACCAACCTTGTACGTTGTTTGCAAAGTGGAAAAAGAATGTCTACCCTAAATGCATACCAGCTTGGAGACATATTCTGTAAAAGCAGATTGCACAGCAAGATCAAGAAAGAATGTGGGTTTGTTCAAAGATGGAAAGAGAAGCTAGAAGAAGTAGCTGCCTCAGAAAGCACTCAAGCTCACATCGGCGTATGCTTCAAGGGAAGAAGTCTTTGTGGCAGGAAAATTTTTTCCCCTGGCCTTATTATATATGTGAAGCTTCCTCAAAAGAAGAAGCGGCTGCTGCCTTGGAAGAAAGCCATCCCCTTGAGCATCCAAGAGGAATTTGTGAGAAAGAAAGGAAGAGCGCAGCCCAGCACTAAGGGCGTCTCAGTCCAGTGCTGTAAGAGAAGAAGAAAAGGAGATCAGCCTTGAAAGAGAGCAGCCCTAAAGTCTACCTTTGCTTAAAAAGATAGATCTTTAGATCTGATCTTGTAGCTGCAGTGACCAACTTCCAGATCTCTATCTGAAGACTCAGTTGGTGTTTCTTCTTCTTGTTCTTGTGGTTTTTTATACTACACTTGCAGTGATTTCCTTTTGAGTTCTTCGTTTCACTCATTTCATTTAAAACAGTCCCTACCAATTTTGTGTGTAGGAAGACAGACAGAAGGAAGTCTGGTCTGTGGTTTGGCTGGTTGAGCCCGTAAGCTGTGTCAGCAATTGGCTTGGTGAAGCCCACAAGCTGTGTGTCAACATTGGCTTGGTGAAGCCCGCAAGCTATGTGTCAGTAGGAAAGCCTCATCGGGTTTGGTGAGGGGTGGACGTAGGTTGCGGATCTGCAACCGAACCACCTTAAAAATATCATGTGTCGTGGGTTGTGGCTTGGTGAAGCCCGCAAGCTGTGTGTCAGCATTGGCTTGGTGAAGCCCGCAAGCTGTGTGTCAGCAGGAAAGCCTCATTGGGTTTGGTGAGGGGTGGACGTAGGTTGCGGATCTGCAACCGAACCACCTTAAAAATCTCTTGTGTCATGGGTTATGCATCTTGTGCGATTGCTCCATTTTTCCTATCTCCATTCACAGGTTGATATGCTTGCTTCATCGTATGCAATGTGGGTTATTTCTACCGCACACTAAAGTGTTGTGGTTTCAGTTATCTTATCTATACATTGCTTATCCTCTGCATTGCATTCATGTTGCCTTAGCTGCCTATTGCACCCTTGCACACAGGCACTAAGGAACATACTGAAGCAAAGGAGAATCATCTTGCATACATATCTAATTCATTCTAATCATAGACATGTGCTTCACTATCAACGTGAGAGTATCTACCTCACATGTTCAATGCTTTGACCTGTGTAGTCTTTGGACCGCCATGTCATCTTAAGACATTCCGTTTTAATTCTGATGCGCATTCTGCCTAAGTGTTTCATTCATTTCATAGGAGTGGTTTATGTTTTTGGTAGCTAAGAGTTTAGTTTTAAATAGGCCATTGTTCTTGAAAGGATCTATTCAACCCCCCCTTCTAAATCTGATTGCATTACGTGGGACCCAACAGACATGAGATCTTTCAACTTTCTCCCTAAGGCAGCTTTCTTCGATTCAATTTCCTGAGCACGAGCTTCCTTGGCAAGGCATTTCTAAGGATGAAAAACCACCAAAACTTGTCATCGGTCTGTATTCAAATGTTGCTCATACAGATACGGTGAGGCAAAAAAATGCTCCATTTAGTTCGAGCCCACAACAAGCTGGGAGATCAAATGTAATATGTAGATACATTAAAAAAAATATCTATTCAAATTCTACAGGGTTGGTAAGTCTCCATTCATTACTTATGTCCTGATCACTAGCAAGCACACTTCGAATTGATACATTAAGAAAGAATATTACATTAGTACGGTAGCACATAGAAGGGATAGTAAAAATCTACAGTTTTACTAATGAAACCTCAAAAAAAGAATATATGCAATGGAGTCAATTGTGAGCTGCTTCATCAGAAGGCAAAAAAATAATCATATGCAGCCAACCTTAGCTGTCATTTTCCTTGAGGATACAAGCGTCCTCCTAGTCATTTAGGAAAATTTATTGTTGGATCAGCTACTTAGTCGCAATAGTAGAACTACAATCTACAATTGGTGCCAAGACAAGAAGACCACCTTTAACAGTGATAAAAAAATCTTTAATAACTAATACACATTAGACAATACTAATGATAATATTTTCTAAAATTTAGTACTAGCAGAAGAGAGCAAGCACCATGTCACGTCCCGAGCGCGGAAGATACTCGGATGCGTGACGCGTCTATATAAATCGTGTCATTAGAGCGAGAAGAATTTTAACATACAAAATTTCGGAGTGTGCAAATGACTAAAAATCTAATAAATTCCAATAGTCTAAGTGATGTTTATTTGATTAATCAAAGGAAATAAAGATAGTCCATTATAAATTTCTAAATTTAGAAAGCCAAACATTAGGCTACACGACTTAACATAAAGTTTATACGACTAACTGACATAACTAGGAATACAAGGTAGAGTCAAATAAATTCAAAGACTCGACTAGCTAATGATAAATGGATGGCGTTCTAACACTCTTCACTCAGCCTCAAACCCATTCTTGTCGCTATCCGAATCACCTGAAAATGTTAGGAAGCAACTGGATGAGCGAATCACTCAGTAGGAATTACATCTCAAATACGAGCAATCTTTACGTGATTTATAATTTGCATGTATTATCAATATGGCTATGCATGATGTACGTATAATAAAAAATCAGGTATATAGGTAGATCTAGGTATGAACAATAAGAGAACAAGAACTGTATAAAGAGAGTATAACAAGATTTCAAGTATTTGATAAGCAGTATTTCAAGAATTTACATATGTAAATGCCACTTCGGGCAAGCAGGGATTCGTGTATAAGTATGAACGCAGGTATGAGAAGGAACTCATGTATAAGTATATCAAGTAAAAATTCAATTCAAGCAAGTATTGTCAAGTACGTATCAGTAGAATTGGCTATTATCACGTAAGTATTTTGCCCTTTCTCGGGCCACAAGTCAAGTATTGCCCGTTTCGGGCCACGCAAGTCAAGTAAGTAAAGAGAGAGAGTAGGGGTGGAGTGTCTCAAGTCAAACAAGTACTCCGGTACAATGCTAAACACCGTGGTCAATAAACTCCCATGGATACAAGTACCTTCAGGTGCTCCTCCCAGGACCAGACCGGGCCCTATATGCACAGTATTTCATGTATCACCTTTGACATCCACTCTCATTTATAGCCAATATGGAATTTCAAGAATTTAGAAACGTAGTATTTCAGATGAGATTAACTAGTCATTTGGTTATGGAGGATTCTAGAGGAGGCCCCTACATACTCAAGAGGTGGCTCCCGTCGTGTAGCACTTTGCGCCGTACGGCCTCTAGAGGTGGCTCCCACAACGTAGCACTTTACCCTGCATGGCACTTAACTCCTACACTCCTAAATGATAGTTTAAGAGATTCAAGATTTGACCATGTAGGGTATATACAAGTGGATTTATTTTTTTTCATGGAACGAAATTTCAAGAACTCATCATACGCAGGAGTATGGATTAGGGTTGTGTTTGCAAAATTTTCGAGACAGATCAAGATCAAAAGTTGTAATTACTGAGTTGGTATCTGAGGGTTTGCTAATCCTTCAAATTTTCAATTTTTTAAAAATTTATATATATATAAATATCAAATTGGCCCCCCTTTACCCAGTTTTCAATTAATTGAAGACTTGAGGGCCGTCTTCAATTCTAAAATTGAAGACTTAAGGGCCATCTTCAATTCTGAAATTGAAGACTTAAGAGCCGTCTTCAATTCAGTAATTGAAGACTTGAGGACCGTCTTCAATTCTGAAATTAAAGACTTAAGGGTTGTCTTCAATTCAGTAATTGAAGACTTGAGGGCCGTCTTCAATTCTGAAATTGAAGACTTAAGGGCCGTCTTCAATTCAGTGATTTTCACCTGGCAGATACGTTTTGTGACTCAAAGCACTGTTCATTTCGAAAAAGTTTCTCGAAATTTGAAAGTAAGGATATAAATACTTAGTATAATTACTCGGGAGTCCAGAAACATGTTCAGATATAATTACTGAGTTTTGGTTTCACAGATGTGAATTTTCTAATGTTATAACTTTAATTCCTCAAGAAACAGAATTGACGCCCCTGTGAGCAGTCTTCAATTAATTGAAGACTTGAGGGCCGTCTTCAATTCAGTAATTGAAGACTTGAGGGCCGTCTTCAATTTTAAAATTGAAGACTTAAGGGACGTCTTCAATTCAGTAATTTTCACCTAGCATATACGTTTTGTGACTCAAAGCACTGTTCATTTCGAAAAGGTTTCTCCGAATCAGAATCCGAAGACATGGTTAGGTGGAGAAAAATCTCAGGGTCACAGAAGTATATTCTGTCAAAATTTTCAAGGTCTCGTTTATTAGTTATAGATTTTTGAATGTGTTGATTTACTGATTTCTGAAAATTACAAAAAATTGAATTGAGGACATGGTGTATGTCTTCAATTAATTGATGCCCTCTCGGGCAATCTTCAATTTGGAAATTGGCGCCCTGGTCAGGGACGCCAATTACAGTGAGGTGTCCACTATTCATCAGTGTGAAAAACCTCCGAATCAGGAAGTAATGGCACGAATATGTTGAGAAAAATGTCAGGATTCCAGAAACATGTTCATGCAAAAATTTAGTGCTTTAGTTCGATAGTTATGGATTTTTGAATGTGTTGAATTATTAATTACTAAAAATTTCAGAAATCGAATTGACGACATTGGGGGAGTCTTCATTTAAATGACGACTGTGTGAACAGTCTTCAATTTTGAAAATGGCGCCCTGGTCAGGGGCGCCAATTACCAGAGGGCTGGGAGCCTCCGTGTCTTTAAACCATGAACATATTATGTTAACAGAGACTATATATTAAGATTTAAAACATGGTTATTAATACTATAAAACTAGTGTGATAAAATATGTTCAAAAACTCATAAAAATCATGCTAACAAACTAAGTTTAAACTTTTAAAGATCATGGTGATATGTAACAGGCTATCAAAATAACATGATATATACATGATTATTGCTTGATTACGGTAAAGCCAGATGATATATATAGCATGGTTGACTAGTTAATCGAACTCTAACATGCATCAGTTAACCTATTTTGCTACTAGTTAGGCAAGGATTTGAGAACACCTACCTCTGTGAAGTGACAGGAGTTGACAGGAGAGGAAGAAGCACCCCTTCCCTTTCTCTGTAACTCTTAAGAGCTTGCTCCCGTATCTAGCCTTCGAACTAACCAAATAGGGGAAAAATAGAGTGTATTTTATAACCTTAGGGTCGACATGATGGGGGACAAGATCCAGAATTATAGGGTATTTAGTGGGTTTACAGCCTACACAGGCTGGAGGGATAGAATGATCGTGATAGTTGTTGGAAAGAAATGACGTCCAAGAGAGGGTCGTGTATGTCATAAGTTAAGATTTCTATGTTAAACTTCAAAGATTTTTATCTTTAAAAATTGATGAAATTTATTTGTGAAATTTCAGGGGTGAGACCCTTACATTTTTCTCTATTTTTAAATATAAATGTTTTTGAAAAATTCTTTTTAAATAAAAAGTGCTACTATTCACATCACTATTCACGTTTAGGAAATAACAACTTAACATATGTCGTTATTTTGAACAGAGATTTTTGTATTCACTCTACACTAACCAAAATTGTCTATATACTCTTTCTCACTTTCTAAATTATGTTTATCCTTTAACACTTCATCTATATACCCTTATTTCTTCAAAATAATGATATAATGTAAAAGTTGAAATATGAAATTTTCTAAATTATGAAAATATGAATTGGCATCTTGTAAAAGTGATGTTTATCCTTTACAACTCCATCTATATAACATATTTCCTATTTCTTTAGAATAGTGTAATAAGATGTATTATTAATTTCCTATGTGATTGAAAATATAAATTGGCATTTCCTAAAATATAATTTGACATCTTCTAAAGCATCTATTGATAATTAAATATTTTAAATGGTTAATCCAATAGAATTAGAATATGAGTTTAATAATTAAATATATATATATAATTTTTTTATATATTTCTATTTTTAAATTCTCGAGTGTTACACCCTCCCCTACTTAAAAGAATTTGGTCCCCAAATTCAACTGTATAAGGATATTGTGGAAAGTATAAAATACTTACAGTTTAGAATAATTCTGGGTATCTTCTTTTCATAGCTTCTTCGGTCTCCGAAGTTGCTTCTTGCTCCGCGCATCGATTCTATTGGATTTTCACCATAGGGATCGTCTTGCTCCTTAGAACTCGGACATCGCGGTCGAGGATCCGCATCGGCCTTTGCTCATAAGTAAGATCTCTTTGAATCACCAAATCAGCATGGTCGATGACGTGAGAAGGGTCGTGCACATATTTCTTCAGCATAGATATATGAAATACATTATGCACTTCCGAGAGTTGAGGAGGTAAAGCAATACAGTAGGCCACCTCGCCCACTCTTTCTAATACTTCGATTGGACCGATAAACCTCGGTGTAAGCTTGCCCTTAACACCGAATCTTCTAATACGTCGGCCAGGAGATACCTTAAGAAATACATGGTCACCAACTTGGAACTCCAAATCTCTCGTTCTATTATCAGCATAAGATTTTTGCCTGCACTGAGCTACTTTGAGTCTCTCTCTGATAAGGTGTATCTTCTCAGTCGAATCTCTAACCATGTCTAGGCCTAGAATTTGTCTTTCACCAACTTCTTCCCAGCATATTAGAGAACAACAACTCCTGTCATAAAGCGCCTCGAAAGGTGCCATTTGAATACTAGCTTGATAGCTGTTATTATAGGTAAATTCGGCTAGGGATAAGTGGTCGTGCCAGCTTCCGCCGAAATCTATAATACATGCCCTTAACATATCTTCAACAACCCGATTTATCCTTTCAGTCTGACCATCTGTCTGGGGATGGAAAGCAGTGTTGAAATTAAGTTTCATCCCCAGAGAGTGTTGTAGAACCTTCCAAAAATGAGAGGTGAAGCGCGGGTCTCGGTCAGATACGATCGAGACGGGAACTCCATGCAATCTAACCATCTCCTTAATATATAGGGCAGCAAGTACGTCGACTGACCATCGGCTTTTGATGGGTAAGAAATGGGCCGATTTAGTTTGCCGGTCGATAATTACCCAAATTCTATCATATCTGCCCCTAGACTTGGGCAAACCCATGATGAAGTCCATGCCAATGTCTTCCCACTTCCACTTGGGAATATCCAGCGGATGTAGCTTTTCGGCGGGTTTTTGATGTTCCGCCTTCACTTGTTCGCATGTGAGGCAACGAGACACAAAGTCTGCTACCTCCCTTTTCATGTTAGACCACCAGAAAGTTCTTTTCAAGTCTTGGTACATCATAGTGGCTTCAAGGTGGATCGTGTACCTCGATCGATGAGCTTCTTCAAGAATCTTCTTCTTCAATTTGGGACAGTCGGGCACACATGTCTGTTCATGAAATAGCAATCTGCCATCAGGTGCCAGCTTGAAATCTAATCTCTCGTCTAGCTTCCTCTTTATCTCCACTAGTGAGAGATTTTCTTCCTGTAGCTTCTTGATTTCAGGTAGCAAATCTGGATGTAGGCTCATATGAGATAGAATAATACACATGTTCTTCTCATCTGTGCTGATATCAAGCTCAGAGAATTTCTCCAGCAGCTTCTATTCTTGTATCATACAGTTGGCTAATATTGTTCTCGGCTTTCGACTAAGGGCATCAGCTACGAAATTACCCTTACCAGGATGGTACTGTATAGTGAAGTCGAAATCCTTGAGATACTCGAGCCAACGCCTTTGCCGCATGTTCAGCTCCTTTTGGGAGAATAAGTACTTGAGGCTTTTATGATCAGAGTACACAGTGAATTATTCTCCGTAGAGATAGTGCCTCCAGATCTTCAAAGCGAATACTACCGCGGCCAGTTCTAAGTCGTGAATCGGATAGTTCTCTTCATGTTTCTTCAATTTTCTGGAAGAGTATGCAATGACTCTTCCATTCTGCATCAATACACATCCGAGGCCAATACCCGAGGCATCGATATATACCTCGTATTTTTCTCCTTCAATTGGTAATGATAAGACTGGAGCAGTGATCAAGAGATCCTTCAAAGCTTGGAAACTCTTTTCACAGTCTTCATTCCACTCATGAGGCACTTCCTTGCGGGTTAACATGGTCAGAGGAACAGAAATCTTGGAGAAGTCCTTGATAAAACGCCGGTAGTAACTAGCTAGACCCAAGAAGCTTCGAATTTTCTTTGCATTTGTGGGTCGTTCCCAATTCTTCACGGCTTCGACCTTTGACGGGTCAACAGTAATTCCGTTCTTCGAAATAATATGTCCTAAGAAGGATACTTCCTCGAGCCATAACTCGCATTTGCTGAATTTGGCATACAGCTTGCTTTCCCTTAATATCTGTAGTGTCTTCTTGAGATGTTCTTCATGATCCTCTTCGGTTTTGGAATAGATCATAATATCATCAATAAAGACCACAATGAATTGGTCTAAGTAGGGCCTGAATATGCTGTTCATTAACTACATAAAAGTTGCGGGGGCATTTGTTGGTCCGAAAGGCATAACAGTAAATTTTTAATGCCCATACCTGCTTCGGAATGCTGTTTTATGAATGTCTTCTTCTTTGATTTTCAATTGGTGGTAACCAGAACGAAGATTAATCTTGGAGAAATATGAAGCTCCTGATAACTGACCGAACAGCTCGTCAATCCTCGGCAGCGGGTATTTGTTCTTGATTGTAAGGTTATTTAGCTGCCGATAATTGATGCATAGTCTCATCGATCCATCCTTCTTTTTGACAAACAGCACCGGTGCTCCCCAAGGAGAAGTACTCGACCTGATGAAACCCTTTTTCAATAACTCCATTAGTTGTTCCTTTAGTTCCTTCAGCTCAGTAGGGGACATTATGTATGGTGCCCTAGAGACAGGACCAGCACCAGGGACAAGGTCGATTGTGAACGACACTTCCCTTTCCGGGGGTAAGCCGGTTAAATCTTCTGGAAAAATATCGAAAAAATCCCGAATTACACGGATGTCTTCAAGTTTAACCTTCTCGACTTCCGTGGCAGTCACGAATGCTATGAAAGCCATGCATCCCTTATTCATAAGTTTACTAGCTCGGAGTGCTGATATAAGAAGTGATTTACTCTGAGGGCTATTGTAAACTAGCTCTGGGAAATCCATGAAAGTTACATTGCCATGCCGGTAATCTACAGTTGCTTAGTATGTGGATAGCCAGTCGGCACCTAGTATGACGTCATAACCCTTCATATCTAGGCATATCAAGTCAGTAGGTAAATTACTTCTCTTAATCATCACTTCACAATTTGGATAGTGATAAGTGATATCAGACTCATTCCCAAGAGGTGTAGATATGACCAAATCTAACAATTCATGTTTCTTAAAAAATGAAGCAGCAAATTGCTTGGAAACGAATGAATGAGTTGCTCCGGTATCAAATAAAACTTGAGCAATTTTAGAACAAATAGTGAGAGTACTTTCCACAATTCCGCCTTCAGTGGGTTTCGTCTCTCGGAGAGCTTGTAGACGGCCTTGTTTCTTTACCGGACGCTTCTCGTCTTTGGTGTCTTGTTCCTTCATCAGTGGGCAGTTTGGGATTCGATGCTCTCGGCTCCAACATCGAAGACAAGCTCCTAACTTCCTCCAGCATTCCTCAGTCTTATGGCCAACTTTATCACAATACTTGCAAATTTCCTTTGATGGTGTGGTGGTGGAGAATGACCTGTCATTCTTCTGGAATTTCTTTGCCTTGGAGGGCTCCCCTCCCATGAAGAACCGCTTCTTGTTGAATGATTGTTTGAATTTTCCCGGGCTTGTGACGGGTTCCTTCTTGTCTCTTCCTCAGATTCTCTCGGACAATTCGGTGGCGTCTTCCAGCAATTGGACATGCCGAACTATCTCCGAATAGACTTGGATGTCCATTGGTGCAAGCTGTGTAATATAATGGGGCCGAAGCCCGTTGAGGAATCTTCTCGCCTTCATCTTTTCCGTACACACCAAGTGGGGTGCATACCTAGATAATCTAGAAAACTGGGCCTCATACTCGGCCACTTTCAAGCCCCGTTGTTTTAGAACGGCGAATTCCGCGGCCTTCTTCTCCTGGATATGGTCAGAGAAGTACTTGTTGTTAAAATGCTCCGTGAATTCATCCCATGTGACATGGTCTTATGGCAGTGTTGCTTCTATGGATTCCCACCAGCATCGAGCGTCCCGCTCTAGTTGGAATACGGCCAGTAAAACCTTCTCTCCATCCGCGCATTGCATCACAAGGAAGATTTGTTCCATCTCCTTTACCCAATTCTCGGTATCCTAGGGGTCGGACGAACCCGTGAACCTCGATGGGTTCGTGTTACGGAAACTTCGGTGGAGATCTCCCGCTCCACGGCTTGCTCTGCCTTGGGCCACTTGCTGTAGTGCCTATGTGAGGCCTTGCATGGTGCGCTGCATCTCGCGCCATTGTGCTCTTTCCGCAGCCATGATCCTACAAAGAGTTAGGTATGATAAAGATCAGGTTTACTTGTAAGGTCAAAAGTCATTATAAAACTTAACCCATGGCTCTATCCATCTCACCGGGTAAAGTATATCTATCCTTGGACTCAAGTTTTTACTTAGATTTCAATTTCTAACCTTTTATTTCTTCTAGTTCCCTAGGTTTGAAAACCTAGGCTCTGATACCACGAAGACTGTCACGTCCCGAGCGTGAAAGATACTCGGATGCATGACGCGTCTATATAGATCGTGTCATTAGAGCGATAAGAATTTTAACATACAAAATTTTGGAGTGCGCAAATGACTAAAAATCTAATAAATTCCAAAAGTCCAAGTTATGTTTATTTGATTATTCAAAGGAAATAAAGATAGTCCATGACAAATTTCTAAATTTAAAAAGCCAAACATTAGGCTACACGACTTAACATAAAGTTTATACCACTAACTGACATAACTAGGAATACAAGGTAGACTCAAATAAATTCAAAGACTCGACTAGCTAATGATAAATGGATGACGTTCTAGCACTCTTCACTCGGCCTCAAACCCATTCTTGTTGCTACCCGAATCACCTGAAAATGTTAGGAAGCAACTGGATGAGGGAATCGCTCAGTAGGAATTATATCTCAAATACGAGCAATCTTTACATGATTTACAATTTGCATGTATTATCAGTATGGCTATGCATGATGTACGTATAATAAAAAATCAAATATACAGGTAAATCTAGGCATGATGAACAATAAGAGATCAAGAATCGTATAAAGAGAGTATAACCAGATTTCAAGTATTTGACCAGCAGCATTTCAAGAATTTACATATGTAAATGCCACTTCGGGCAAGCAGGGATTCGTGTACAAGTATGAACGTAAGTATGAGAAGGAACTCATGTACAAGTATATCAAGTAAAAATTCAATTCGAGCAAGTATTGTTGAGTACGTATCAGAAGAATTGGCTATTATCACGTAAGTATTTTGCCCTTTCTCGGGCCACAAGTCAAGTATTGCCCGTTCCGGGCCACGCAAGTCAAGTAAGTAAGGAGAGAGAGTAGGGGTGGAGTGTCTCAAGTCATGCAAGTACTCCGATGCAATGCTAAACACCGTGGTCAATAAACTCCCATGGGAACAAGTACCTTCGGGTGCTCCTCCCAGGACTAGATCGGGCCCTATATGCACAGCATTTCATGTATCACCTTTGACATCCACTCTCATTTATAGCCAATATGGAATTTCAAGAATTCAGAAACGTAGTATTTCAGACGAGATTAACTAGTCATTTGGTTATGGAGGATTCTAGAGGTGGCCCCTACATGCTCAAGAGGTGGCTCCCACAACGTAACACTTTGCCCTACATGGCACTTAGCTCCTACACTCCCAAATGATAGTTTAAGAGACTCAAGGTTTGACCATGTAGGGTATACACAAGTAGATTTATTTTTCATGGAACGGAATTTCAAGAATTCATCATACGCAAGAGTATGGATTAGGGTTGTGTTTGTATAATTTTCGAGACAGATCAAGATCAGAAGTTGTAATTACTGAGTTGGCATCTGAGGGTTTGCTAATCCTTCAAATTTTCAAATTTTTAAAAATTTATATATATATATCAAATTGGCGCCCCTTTACCCAATCTTCAATTAATTGAAGACATGAGGGTCGTCTTAAATTCTAAAATTGAAGACTTAAGGGCCGTCTTCAATTCTAAAATTGAAGACTTGAGGGCCGTCTTCAATTCAGTAATTAAAGACTTGAGGGCCATCTTCAATTCTGAAATTAAAGACTTAAGGGCCGTCTTCAATTCAGTAATTGAAGACTTGAGGGCTGTCTTCAATTCTGAAATTGAAGACTTAAGGGTCGTCTTCAATTCAATGATTTCACCTGGCAGATATGTTTTGTGACTCAAAGCACTGTTCATTTCGAAAAAGTTTCTCGAAATTCGAAAGTAACGATATAAATACTTAGTATAATTCCTCGGGAGTCCAGAAACATGTTCAGATATAATTACTGAGTTTTGGTTTCACAGATATGAATTTTCTAATGTTATAACTTTAATTCCTCAAGAAACGGAATTGACGACCCTGTGAGCAGTCTTCAATTAATTGAAGACTTGAGGGCCGTCTTCAATTCAGGAATTGAAGACTTGAGGGAATTCAGTAATTTTCACCTAGCAGATACGTTTTGTGACTCAAAGCACTGTTCATTTCGAAAAAGTTTCTCCGAATCAGAATCCGAAGACATGGTCAGGTGGAGAAAAATCTCAGGGTCACGGAAGTATATTCTGTCAAAACTTTCAATGTCCCGTTTATTAGTTATAGTTTTTTGAATGCGTTGATTTACTGATTTTTGAAAATTACAAAAAATTGAATTGAGGACATGGTGCATGTCTTCAATTAATTGACGCCCTCTCGGGCAATCTTCAATTTGGAAATTGACGCCCTGGTCAGGGGCGCCAATTACAGTGAGGTGTCCACTATTCATCAATGTGAAAAACCTCCGAATCAAGAAGTAATGGCACGAATATGTTGAGAAAAATGTCAGGATTCCAGAAACATGTTCATGCAAAAATTTCGTACTTTAGTTCGATAGTTATAGATTTTTGAATGTGTTGAATTATTAATTACTAAAAATTTCAGAAATCGAATTGACGACATTGGGGGTGTCTTCATTTAAATGACGAATGTGTGAACAGTCTTCAATTTTGAAAATGGCGCCCTGGTCAGGGGCGCCAATTACCAGAGGGCTGGGAGCCTCCGTGTCTTTAAACCATGAACATATTATGTTAACAGAGACTATATATTAAGATTTAAAACATGGTTATTAATACTGTAAAACTAGTGTGATAAAATATGTTCAAAAACTCATAAAAATCATGCTAACAAACTAAGTTTAAACTCTTAAAGATCATGGTGATATGTACTAGGCTATCAAAATAACATGATATATACATGATTATTGCCTGATTACGGTAAAGCCAGATGATATATATAGCATGGTTGACTAGTTAATCGAACTCTAACATGCATCAGTTAACCTATTTAGCTACTAGTTAGGCAAGGATTTGAGAACACCTACCTCTGTGAAGTGACAAGAGTTGACAGGAGAGGAAGAAGCACCCCTTCCCTTCCTCTGTAACTCTTCAGAGCTTGCTTCCGTATCTAGCATTCGAACTAACCAAATAGGGGGAAAATATAGTGTATTTTATAACCTTAGGGTCGACATGATGGGGGACAAGATCCAGAATTATAGGGTATTTAGTGAGTTTACAGCCTACACAGGCTGGAGGGATAGAATGATCGTGATAGTTCTCGGAAAGAAATGACGCCCAAGAGAGGGTCGTGTTTTTCATAAGTTAAGATTTCCTTGTTAAACTTCAAAGATTTTTATCTTTAAAAACTGATGGAATTTGTTTGTGAAATTTCAGGGGTGAGACCCTTACATTTTTCTCTATTTTTTCATATAAATTTTTTTGAAAAATTCTTTTTAAATAAAAAGTGACACTATTCACGTTTAGGAAATAACGACTTAACATATATCGTTATTTTGAACGGAGATTTTTGTATTCACTCTACACTAACCCAAATTATCTATATACTCTTTCTCATTTTCTAAATTATGTTTATCCTTTAACACTTCATCTATATACCCTTATTTTTTCAAAATAATGATATAATGTAAAAGTTGAAATATGAAATTTTCTAAATTATTAAAATGTGAATTGGCATTTTGTAAAAGTGATGTTTATCCTTTAAAACCCCATCTATATAACATATTCCCTATTTCTTTAGAATAGATTAATAAGATGTATTATTAATTTCCTAAGTGATTGAAAATATAAATTGGTATTTCTTAAAATATAATTTAGCATCTTCTAAAGCATCTATTGATAATTAAATGTTTTAAATGGTTAATCCAATAGAATTAGAATATGAGTTTAATAATTAAATATATATAAATTTTTTTGTATATTTCTATTTTAAAATACTCAGGTGTTACACACCAGATACTTCACGTTCACCCCTTGTGAAAACACACGTTCACACCCAGGAACTGGTGATGAGCTCACGCCCCTGTTTTGTTCTTCCAGAACAGAGGATATATATATATTAATTCTGTGAATAACAATGACACTAGACTTACATTTGAGAACCCCTTTTACAGTAGGGACTCTAGAGTCCTTTGATTACATACAGAAGAGTCCTATTATACAGCAAGAGTCCTAAACCCAGAATTAAGTTATAGAAGATAATCTGGGTCTTTATCTCAAGATTACTCACACTAGAAGAATCCTAATGCTAGCTTGCATCTTGCTTGGGAGGTTTTGTCTGTGTCTGGGAGCTAATTCCACTCAAGGATTTCCTGTGTATATATTATGGCTAAAGAGTGTATTTGAACTATATATATGGTGAAAGAGCATATAATATCAAAGAGTTTTTTTCCTGTGCTTCTGAAAACTAATGAGTAGCAAATGTATATAGCTCTATTCCAATTCATGCAACTCCATTCAAATTTTCATGCACAAGCATGTACACACACTATTTCAACAAACAAGATAGTAGTAGGTCTAATGAATTGTAAAGTGGGAAAAATGATTCAGTGTAGGATCTAGAAAACCCCATATAACATGCAAAATGTAATATTGCAAACAAACCATGACTCCAATATTGCAGAGGAAGTCATATGAATTCTAAGTTCATTATGTGAGAAGACATATTAGGTATCCCATTTTGATACTAGAAAAATATCAAAGACTGTGAAATGATTGTGTTATAGAAGCATAGGAAATATCTACATGATTAGACATTAGAAGATGTTTTCTTAGCCAACAACTAATGTTAGACCACAGAAAGAAGCAATCCTTTCATTTAACATGTAAATTATAATCTAAAAATAAAAACTGGATAGCCAATTGAGCAGAAAGAACAAGCTCAGTGCATTTATTTCCTTCAATCACTAGAAACTTAACTATGAATCATACACAAATATGAATTATCTTAATGCTTCTAACATTGCCAAACACAACTCCACCCACTCATTACCTCTCTATCGTGAATTTCAATTATGATATATCTCCTGGTTTTTTCCCAAGAGGCATTTTTATTGCAATCTGCCAATCTTCTCTTTGCAGTAGCCCATTGACTACCTAACAAGTTATGAAATAAACATCTAATGGATATTTGTCTTTTGGAGGGAAGGGACAACTAGTAAATAGCCATGCTGGAGTTTATACCTAAGCACAAAGTTAAATTTATTAGTTTTAATCATCTAGCTACTAATGCAAGTAATTAACAGAATTAATTATTTTTCCCAGAAACAACTGCCTAATCTATTCCATTGGTTACTGAGTTACAGTGAAAAAAATAAGAGATGTTAACAGTAGTTTAACAACAGTAGCCAATTTCTTGCATTGTGATAGCTCCATTATGCGACGAGTTGTACAATAACATATTTTAAAATCAATTTCACAGTTCTGGCATCTAAGATTTAGAACTTTTTTATCACTTAGAACACATCTGATAAGCCAAACAGGATGGTGTAAAAGCCTAGGAGGAGCCAAGGTGACTGACACTCGGTGCTCGGATGGCTAAGATCCTTCCTTAGGATTCCATATCACCTTCTGTTCTATCGATTTTAGATAATCCTCCATTTCATATACAGGTCCTGCAAAGTGACTGCCACAGTAGAGGCACAAATCAAAATATTCAAGTTCCCAGGTTTATCACAAAACCATGTTCAGATTTACCTGTATATAGCTATACTGATTTAAAGTGTACGCCCACATGGGATGGATCTTCTTTACATACCCTGCTTCTTATCAAAATCTACACCTACACATGAGTGGTGACAATCATCAGGTAATCAGGGACAAGGTAATAATGACAAACATATGTCAAATCAACGGCAAGCATGAATTGAAACATCCTCTGGTAGGACAAATGCATAATCATCAAGTGATAAACAATCAATTCTCAGTCTAAGTTTATATCACGTACGCATTTATTTGGACACTTTCATATCCAACGCCAAACAAAGCTAAGAGCGCCACACTTCCAAACCGCGAGCTATAGAAATGAGAGGCTTCCGTCGAAATTTCCTTCACCCATGAATTGCCAAACCACAGAACATATAGGTACCAGCTTTGAGACCAAAAAGTAAGTAAGTGACTTCAGAATAAAAATACAAAAGAAAAAGAGAGAGCAAATTAGACTACAATTAACACATGGATGGGGATAATAACAATAGAAAATGGCACACCTTTTAAAAATCCCAAGACAGTAACCAGATAAGAAATGTTCATCTCTTTTTCAAACTGCATGATGAAAGGCTAACGTATAGTAAATCTGACATTTGAACATTGGGATGGTTTATAGACAACTTGTTTGCATTACTGACCTCGACAAGAATGCCATCTCCACTCACACAAATAATCTTAGAAATTCTTTAACAATTTTTAGTTTAACTACATACCTTGCTGAGGATAGAATGATAATTGTTATTGTAAATTGTACGAAAATAAATCAATCACTAGGCACAGATGTGATTAGGGCGAGCAAGTACCGTATAAACAAAAATGAAATGAAAATGCGAATAGGTTAAGCAAGTTCATAAAGTTAGAAAAAAATTATTCTCTACACCATAGCCCCTCTCCCACACCCTAGCAGCCACTACCACCCCGGTAGCCCCTCTCCCCCACCCCAGTAGCCACCCCACCCCAACAGCCCCTCTCCCCCACCCCTGCAACCACCTCCACCTAGGTAGCCCCTCTCTTGACATGCTCCCTACCGCACCACTACGCATTTGGAAGTTAGTAGATTCATGCAATATGATCATTAAATACATAATCAGATTTAGGAAAAATTGCAACAAAATCAAATGCCACCCCATCTCAACTCAAAGTAAATTACCAAATACGTCTGCCATAACCCGACGTTCATACTACAAGTTACAAAGGATTCATCTAATAGTTTATGTCTAAAAATGCATTGTCACGTCCCAAACCGATAGCAGTGGAACGTGTAGTTCGGAACATGGCAGTGATACAGTCGTGAATAATCAGAGTGAACATAAGACACGAAATCACAACCTGGACAACGTAGGCCAATTTAACCTTTATTGATATTCAAATATTCGAATTACATACCTTGACTCAACTTACATAAGTGAAGAAAGGATTCACTATTACACTCTAATAAAGAGAAAGGACTCAAATAAAAGGACGAGACTCAAAGAAAGACACCGACACGATTCTCCATTTCGCTCATCACTCTTGCCCTTCTCCATCTGTTGGACTATCTTCAATGTCGTTACCTGAAAAAAAAATGTTAAAGATAGGCTGGTGAGCGAAACGCTCAGTAGGAATTACATCTCTTCGGGTAGTGTCATTTATTAATTAACGCCCATGTGTAGTGTCATTTATTAATTAGCATCCACTTGGGGGGGGGGCGTTAATTCTATGATTTTCAACTTAATTTATTTAACAAGAATTCACATCAATATCTATTTAATTGAAAATTTTAAAAATATATATTCAAAGACACATTTATTTATTTAAAATAATTTAGAAAAATAAAATATATGATAATTAGGAGAAAAATATGAGAATTCCAAATATATATTTTTTATAATTTTCTGTTACATATTTTAATAGATATGAATTCTTAAAGATATAATTACAAGATATATATATATATATATAATTTGACGACTCTGTATTATGTCGTCAAAAGGATTTGACGACAATAGACTTGTCTTCATTTCCTTAACAAATTGTGTCAACTCTTTAGTCCTCTCGTTTCCCGACGTAACCACGTCGGAATCGAGCCTATTGATATACCGAAATGACGGGTTCGAAAAACTCTACCTAACCGGACGTTCAAAATAATTTTTCGTCGAGAGATGGGAGATCTTGAGATAGGAGGCACGGAAAATGATGCAACCTGTAAGGCCCGTGCCTTAATGGATCCTTATTGGGTTTTGTTTTATTATTTGTTCTGGAATTTTTGACTATTTTCCTATATTTTTAGGAATTTTTCTGGTATTTTTTCGGATTTATTTGGAGCTTTGAGGGTTATTAGAGATTAATAAGATTTTAATATATATAATAATTATATTATATATTTTTTATTTTTATTTTTATTCTTTTAATTCCCTCACCCTCACTCTCTCTCTCTCTCCCCGTCGATCTCTTTCACCCTCACTCTCTCTCCTCCGCGATCGCCTCTCCCCCCTCTCTTGGGTTGTAGGCCAATCGCCGGCGGATTGAAGCGTGGTTGGCGCCGTTGGATTCCTCGCGTCGAGAGGAACGCGTGCGTACCCATCTCGGCGTGGTTCGGTGATCGTGGGAGCGAGGTGGAGCTTGAAGGCCCGGTGAACCTACCTCCTTGCATGCGGTGTTCTTGGCCGTTTCGACCCGCAAGAGGTAGGGGGATAGAATCCTGATCTCGCTAGGATCATTTCCTATAGCTCGTTCTTTCGATTAGAGCCCCGTAGCATGTTTAATGTTCATATTTCATAATTTTGGGGTTTTAGCTTAATTCTCGATTTTAATGCATTGTGGGCTTTGCATGTGTGGTATTTAGCGGTTATTTTGTTGCTTGGGCTGTATGGTTTGACAGGTTATAGGTTTCTACGACGTTACCCGACGATTTTTATCATCCGGGAGGGCTCCGATTTTCAAACCGTACCCGCCCGTGTTCCAGGTGGTGTGACGGTCCTGCCAGGAACCGTCACATGCCTGACGGGCCTTAGTGGACACGTCATTTCCAAACAACGGCCCGATGAGGGTGCGTTATTTGGCGAGTAACGGTGGGATCCCCATCCGTTACTCATCCGTCATTTTACGTTGACCAGGGTGAGGCGGTTAGCCCGACGGCCAGTCGGCCGGCCGTCGCTTCCGTCCGACGCGCCTGGGCGAGCGCGTCGCTTCGCCTGCGTCTGATTTCGAACGTTGCACGTTGGTTTTGGCCTCGGGTGGATGTAACGGCGGTGACCCAATGCGTTACATCGATGTAACGCACAGGGCCCCTACCGTCACATTCCCTTTTAGGCTTTTGAGCTGGAACTCAGGCGGAAGTGACGGACGGGGACAGACGCGTCATTTTTGTTGTAACGCGCCAACCTCCGACCGTTACTTTCATGTAGCGCGTGGGCATCTGACCGCCGCTTGCCTGTTGGGTTTAATAAGTTGCCAGCCCATTTGTTATGCGTTCCTTTACATAATTGTGCCATGTTTACGTTGTTTTACTATTCGATGGCATGTTTCTTATACCAATAGAGTAGCCTTTCTTTCCATGCAATGGAGCCACTGTTGTTGCCCTAGGTCTGTTGAGTACCGACCCGCTTGAGGATAGCGGAGGGGTGTTTCCCATACACGGTTTGTAAGCTAGTTCCGTGGGCTCCCAGCCAATGGTAGCGTCTTACCAAGGGAGAAAACTAGCTAGAGGGCCTGGCTCAAGCTAGAGTCAGTGTGTGCACACGTGGTCGGAGACTGTGGACTGACACCGACGGGTGCCACTCCGACTGGTCACTTGGTTTGGTCCTGGTTACGCGCTCAGCTTGTCGCTTTGTCGACTGCGAGTGCTTGAGACGCAGTGTAAGTCGTCAGTGGACGCATCTGGATTCTGCTCCAGCGCTTGTCCTTCCTTATTGTTTGGATTAGTTAAGGCTTATTCCATTTTGGTAGATTTAGTTTTAGTCGCTTGCATTTATTTAGCTGTGGCATGTGTTAGCTGTTCTACTTGCTTAGTTAGAGTTTACAGCTTTACTTGAATAGTTTATGCATGCCATTGCCTGTTATTTTAATTAAATGCATGCTCTTATTGCTTTTATTTATGCATGAATGCTTGTTTAGTGCGAGGTAGGGATCCACGTGACCCCTACTGAGTCTGGCTGTGACTCAACCTTCTCCTTTCAGGTGAGCCGCGCCCGTCGTCTCCCGGTGCTTTGTGAGCTGTTTCGGAGACCGCATCTAGCTGCCAGCTTTAGTCGAGCCGCCTTTTTGAGGCTTTTGTGGTGCCTTTACCGGGGTATGCCCCGTGTAGTTGTACTCTTGTGGACTAGTACTTTTGTTTATCTGGACTAGTATATATATATCACTCTGGTTATTTTGAATTGCTTCCGCACTTGTGTTAATTTTATTACTTAATTGCAATCTACGCGTTCCAAATTGCAGTTCGTTATACATTCCCTCGACATAACCCTACTAACCCTTCAGGGGCCTCATCAGCCTCTTGGGTGGCTTCCCCAGTTCTTGGTATCGGTGTATCGATGTTATCGGTATATCGGTATCCTGAACTCTGGGTCGTTACAGTTGGTATCAGAGCGCTATGTTTGAGGAATTGTAAAAGGAATTGAAATTTGTGTTTGTCCAGAGCTAGTCCCGTGTCGTCTATTGCTGGCTTAGGGCGTTTTCTACGTGATTGATGGATTTTATTGTTGTATTATGATTTCGGTAGAGTAATTATGCCGCCTCGTCGAGGAAGACCTCCTCGAGTTCCTCGTGCTCCTCGAGATGCGCCCAGGGAAGATAGTGGTTATGCACCTCCTCCTGTAGTTCCTGCTGTTCCTGTTGCGCCAGTTGCTCCTCCTCCAGCGCCGATCGTTGCTCCTCAAGTTGAAGTGCCTGGCAGTCGAGGCAAGGCTTTGAAAGAATTCCTGATGTTCAATCCGCCTCCTTTCGATGGTCAAGCTGATCCCGAGGTTGCGAGGCAATGGCTGGATGCTATTGAGCTTGTTTTTGTTTCGATGGAATGTGCTGAAGATGAGAAAGTTATGCTTGCCGCTTTTCAACTCCAGGGTACGGCCATTACATGGTGGAAAGCCGAGTGGCAGATTGTTTTTCATTCAAGACCTCTTCAGCAGATCACCTGGGTAGAGTTTGTTGCTACTTTTGAGCGTGCCTACACTCCTGCCTGTTTGCAAATGGCAAAGATGTATCAATTCATGGAGCTGACTCAGGGCAGTATGACTGTGCTTCAGTATCGGAATAAGTTTATGGAATTGGGTCAGTATGCACCCCATGTGCTGGCTAGTGAAGCTTTGAAGACACAGCAATTCTTGCGAGGTTTGAGGCCAGAATTGAAGATGCCCCTGATTGCAAGTCGTGTTGCAGACCTTGATAGTGCGTGCCAGACAGCTGTGGCACTTGAGCTGGAGATGACGAGACCGGGTGGATATCCTCAAGCAGGGTCAGTTCAGCCCGCAGTACAGTCTCAACAGGTGTACCGACTGCCAGCGCCAGGTGTTCCCTCAGTCCAGTCAGAGGTTAGCAGTGCTTCCTCTCCTTCCAAGACCAAGTTTAAGAGGTTCAAGAAGAAGAAGAAGTTTTTCCAGCAGTCGTCCGGTACAGATGTAGTTCAGCAGCCGAAAACACCTTCTACTCAGACTCGTCAGAGTTCAGCTGTCAGTCAGCCATGGACGTGTCGGAGATGCGGTGGTCATCACAAGGGCCAGCCGTGTTCTCTTCCCGTTGTTTGCTTTCGGTGTGACCAGCCAGGTCATGTGGTTCGGGATTGCCCGCTGAGGCCGAAACAATTGCAAGCTCCTCAGTTTCCTCAACCTCAGCAGTCACAATTCAGACCTCCTCCTGCACCGCAAGCTCAACAGTTCTTTTCTCAAGCGTCGGCGTCTTCTCAGCAATCCTCGGCCGGATCAAAGAAGCAGAAGGGCAAGGTTTCACATATGACTAGAGCTGATGTTGTTGCAGCCCATCTTGTGGAAGGTACGATTATGCTTTATGGTCATTCAGCTCGTGTCTTATTTGATTCTTGTGCTTCTCACTCTTTTATTTCTGAGGATTTCATGGCATGTATTGAGGAACCGACTTCAGAGATAACTTGTGATATGTATGTTGAGATGCCTTCGGGAGATTTCATGATTACACCTCTGTGTTTGGAAGAGTCTCCGGTTATGATCGATAATCACCAGTTGCCGGCGAGATTGTATGCATTGCAGCTGGCGGATTATGATGTTATTCTGGGAATGGATTGGTTGGAGCATTATGGAGCTGTGGTTGACTGCAGATCGAAGAAAGTCTATTTTCAGCCACAGGGGAAGTCAACTTTTTATTTCCAAGGTATTCGATCCCGTTCTTCTCGTATGACTATTTCTGCTATTCGAGCCTATAGGTTGCTTAGTACAGGTTGCCAGGGGTTTCTTGCTTCAGTGGTCACTGTTGAAAAACCACGACAGGAAGTCAGTGATATTCCTGTTGTTTGTGAGTTCCCTGATGTGTTTCCTGACGAGTTGCCAGGCTTTCCCCTAGAGCGAGAAATAGAGATGGTGATTGAACTGATTCCGGGTACAGCTCCCTTAGCAAAGGCACCGTACCGAATGGCTCCAGCTGAATTGAAAGTACTGCGAGCACAGCTACTTGAGTTACTGGAAAAGGGTTATATTCGCCCCAGCTTTTCTCCGTGGAGTGCTCCAGTGTTGTTTGTGAAGAAGAAAGATGGAAGCCTGAGACTTTGTATTGATTACAGGCAATTGAATCAGGTGACTATCAAGAATAAATATCCGCTCCCCAGGATTGATGATTTGTTT
Source organism: Amorphophallus konjac (assembly GCA_022559845.1). Lineage (NCBI taxonomy): Eukaryota > Viridiplantae > Streptophyta > Magnoliopsida > Alismatales > Araceae > Amorphophallus > Amorphophallus konjac. The sequence goes on along the minus strand of JAHNEJ010001983.1, from coordinate 130,923 downwards.
GACCAGTTACAGTCTGCTACTATCTTTTCATGGATTGATCTCCGGTCTGGCTATTTCCAATTGTGAATCCGGGAATCGGATGTGGAGAAAACGGCTTTCAGCACTCGTTATGGTCACTTTGAATTTCTAGTCATGCCGTTTGGTTTGACTAATGCCCCAGCAGCTTTTATGGACCTGATGCAGTGTATCTTTCGTCCATTTCTTGATCAGTTTGTGGTGATCTTTGTTGATGATATTTTGATCTATTCTGCCTCTGATGAAGATCATGTGCAGCATTTGAGGATCGTTCTGCAGACTCTAAGGGATCACGAGCTTTATGCGAAGTTCAGTAAATGTGAATTCTGGCTTCGGGAGATTCATTTTCTTGGTCACGTGATTTCTGGTGACGGAGTGGCAGAAGACCCTGCAAAGATTGATGCTGTTTTGAGCTGGCAGAGGCGTAGAACTGTGACAGAAATACGAAGCTTCCTAGGTTTGGCTGGGTACTACCACAGATTCATCCAAGATTTTGTGAAGATTGCAGCCCCAATGACTAGACTGACTCGTAAAGATGTACCTTTTGTCTGGTCGGATCAGTGTGAGGCTAGCTTTGTTGAATTGAAAAGGCTATTGACTTCTTCTCCTGTGTTGACTTTACCTTCCGACTCGGGTGGTTTTCTAGTTTGTACTAATGCTTCTCGAGTAGGTTTGGGTGCAGTGCTGATGTAACATGGTAAAGTTATCGCATATGCATCTCGGCAATTGAAAAGACATGAAGAGAATTATCCCACTCATGATCTGGAGCTAGCTGCAGTTATTTTTACCTTAAAGATTTGGAGACATTATCTGTATGGTGAGAAATTTCAGATTTTTACTGATCACCAGAGCTTACAGTATATATTCTCCCAGAAAGATTTGAATCTCAGACAGCGCCGATGGATGGAATTCATGAAAGATTTCGACTTTACACTCTCCTATCAGCCGGGTAAAATGAATGTTGTGACTGATGCTCTGAGCAAGAAAGTGCAGGTCAGTCATTTGTTGCTTCGTGAATGGAAAGTGTGGAAGTGGCTTCCGAGCGAGGCATTCAGTGCAGAGTTTCCTGCTGATCCGAAGATGGCGGTTTGTGCTAGTTTGAGTTTGGGTTCAGCTTTATATCAGTAGATTAAAGAAGCTTAGCAAGCGGATTCTGATTTAGCCCGTGTTATATCAAGATATGATGTGGAACTTGATGACGAGCTGGTTGTCAGTTTCTAGGGCAGATGGTATGTTCCCGCTGAGGATGATTTGAGGCATGAGATTCTGAGTGAAGCCCATGGATCCCGTTTTGCTATTCATCCAGGTGTCACCAAGATGTATCAGAATTTGAAGAAGCAGTTCTGGTGGCCGGGTTTGAAGAAAGACGTGGCTATATTTGTTTCTAAGTGCTTGACTTGTCAGCAGGTTAAAGCCGAACATCAAAATCCAGGTGGTTTGCTTCAGCCATTAGAGATTCCGATGTGGAAATGGGACCATGTTACTACAGATTTTGTGGTGGGTTTGCCTCGAACTTCTCAAGGTTTTGATGGTATCTGGTTGCTTGTCGACAGATTGACTAAAACTGCCAGATTGTTACCGATTAAGATTGCCTGGAATGTGCAGAGGTTGGCCGAGCTGTATGTGCAGAAGATCGTGCCACTGCATGGAGTTCCTGTTTCACTGGTGTCAGATCGTGACCCACGTTTTACCTCCGGCTTCTGGCGCAGTTTCCAGAAAGCTTTGGGCACTGAATTAGCTTTCAGTTCAGCATATCACCCTCAGTCAGATGGACAGTCAGAGAGGACTATTCAGACTTTAGAGGATATGCTGAGATTGTGTTGCCTTGATTGGCAGGGTTCGTGGTGTCAGCATTTGCCACTTGTTGAATTTGCTTATAATAATAGCTTTCACTCCAGTATTGGAATGGCTCCTTATGAAGCACTGTATGGTCGTCCTTGTCGTACTCCTCTGAATTGGTTTGATGTTGGGGACAGATTGTTGACCGGACCTGATATGGTGCAGCAGAGTTCTGATGTGGTTCGTCTGATCAGGCAGAGATTGTTGACGGCTCAGAGTCGACAGAAAAGTTATGCAGATCAGCGCAGACGTCCACTACAATTTGAGCCAGGAGATATGGTGTTTGTTAAAATATCTCCGATGAAAGGTGTTTCCAGGTTTGGGAAGCGTGGAAAGCTTAGTTAGCGGTATGTTGGCCCTTTTTCGATCGTTGAAGCTATTGGTCCAGTGGCTTATCGTCTGCAACTACCTACGGCCATGCAAGCTATTCATGATGTATTCCACGTGTCTCAGTAAAGGAAATATGTGCCGGATGCTTCTCATGTTCTCGATGATTCAGTTTGGCCTGCGGTGACTGCTGATTTATCTGCACCAGAGTTCCCTATTAGAATTGAGGACCGTCGTGATCAGCGGTTGAGGAATAAGGTTATCCCTCTGGTAAAGGTTGCTTGGCAGCGTCGCTCTGGTAATGAGTCCACTTGGGAACGTGAAGATGAGATGCGTCAGCTTTTTCCTTTCTTATTCCAATGAGGTATATGTCCTTTCTCAGTTTCCTCCTTTTTCGGTTGTTGTAAATTTCAAGGGTGAAATTTTTATTAGGAGGGAGGGACTGTAAGGCCCGTGCCTTAATGGATCCTTATTGGGTTTTGTTTTATTATTTGTTATGGAATTTTTGACTATTTTCCTGTATTTTTAAGAATTTTTCTGGTATTTTTTCGGATTTATTTGGAGCTTTGAGGGTTATTAGAGATTAATAAGATTTTAATATATATAATAATTATATTATATATATTTTATTTTTATTTTTCTTCTTTTAATTCCCTCACCCTCACTCTCTCTCTCTCTCTCCCCGTCGATCTCTTTCACCCTCACTCTCTCTCCTCCGCGATCGCCTCTCCCCCCTCTCTTGGGTTGTAGGCCAATCGCCGGCGGATTGAAGCGTGGTTGGCGCCGTTGGATTCCTCGCGTCGAGAGGAACGCGTGGGTACCCATCTCGGCGTGGTTCGGTGATCGTGGGAGCGAGGTGGAGCTTGAAGGCCCGGTGAACCTACCTCCTTGCATGCGATGTTCTTGGCCGTTTCGACCCGCAAGAGGTAGGGGGATGGAATCCTGATCTCGCTAGGATCATTTCCTATAGCTCGTTCTTTCGATTAGAGCCCCGTAGCATGTTTAATGTTCATATTTCATAATTTTGGGGTTTTAGCTTAATTCTCGATTTTAATGCATTGTGGGCTTTGCATGTGTGGTATTTAGCGATTATTTTGTTGCTTGGGTTGTATGGTTTGACAGGTTACATGTTTCTACGACGTTACCCGACGATTTTTATCGTCCGGGAGGGCTCCGGTTTTCAAACCGTACCCGCCCGTGTTCCAGGTGGTGTGACGGTCCTGCCAGGAACCGTCACACGCCTGACGGTCCTTAGTGGACGCGTCATTTCCAAACAACGGCCCGATGAGGGTGCGTTATTTGGCGAGTAACGGTGGGATCCCCATCTGTTACTCGTCCGTCGTTTTACGTTGACCAGGGTGAGGCGGTTAGCCCGATGGCCAGTCGGCCGGCCGTCGCTTCCGTCCGACGCGCCTGGGCGAGCGCGTCGCTTCGCCTGCGTCTGATTTCGAACGATGTACGTTGGTTTTGGCCTCGGGTGGATGTAACGGCGGTGACCCAACGCGTTACATCGATGTAACGCACAGGGCCCCTACCGTCACATTCCCTTTTAGGCTTTTGAGCTGGAACTCAGGCGGAAGTGACGGACGGGGACAGACGCGTCGTTTTTGGTGTAACGCGCCAGCCTCCGACCGTTACTTTCATGTAGCACGTGGGCATCTGACCTCCGCTTGCCTGTTGGGTTTAATAAGTTGCCAGCCTTTATGTGGTGTAATAACTAGTAACATTAACTAGTTAAATAATTTAATATGTTTTATCAAGATACTCGGACGAAATCACGGTAGTTACTATAGTGTGATAGTTATGGATTTTTACTTTGTCGATCTGTTCGTACACGTCGGAGTGACCTTTGGTCATGAAATTTTATGGGCGTGTTATTGGGGTGGAGACCGAGGTAGTGAGAGTGGTTGTGTAACGACCCAGAGTGAGGCAAATTAGCACACCCCAAATAAGCATACCCCAATTAGCACCGATGGATCGTTACACGTCACATGAGGTAGCAGAGGATGAAGAACTCCACCCTTCGAACGCAGCAATTCGCTTTGGCACGTTCAAGGGGCATGCTTATTTATTGGTGTATGGGGGTTTCCATTGGTTTGAAGGCTACTAATAGAAGGGTTTTATGACCTTCCATATTATCAGCCGCTTGCATTGTTTTAGGTAAAAACCCTAAGCTAATACTATACACGTCGAACATGCATGTGGCATTGGGTTGGCCTTTGTGGAAAAGTCCACGTACGGGGGTTTGGGCCAAGTGTTGAGATGCACAAGGCTTTTTACATATAAAAGGATTGGTTCTCCTTATATCTATATATGTAGGCTTGGCCCATTTAGATGTATATATGTATATTTATATATGTGAATTATTCATTTACATAATATAATATATATCTTTATATCTATATACATGTATATAGGCTTGGCCCATTAGATATATATATATATACATGGATATGTGTTATTCATTCATAATATAACATATACCCTTTATATATATATATATATATATATATATATATATATATGGGTTATTCATTTGCCTTGGTATTCATTTGCCTTGGTATAATATATATATATATATATGTATGTGTGTGTGTGTGTGGGTTTTTGGGCTTATAGGTTTTGTATTAATGGTAAGAGATAATAATGTGTTAAGGCCCATTAATGTCATGCATTTCTCTTGGCTTGTTTTATATATGCGTTAAAGCTCATTAAGTACCTATATATATATATATATATATATATAGCTTAATTATTTTTATTTATCCTTTTCACACACGTTTAATTCATTTAGAATATATTTATTCCTTATTATTTTTCTGGGGTCTTACACCCTCCCCCACTTAAAAGAATTTGGTCCCCAAATTCATATGAAATATATTTCCAATACATCAGTGAGGTATCTAGTCCTATTCTCCAATCATAAGACAAGATCATCCAGACATGCTAGCATAATAACTAATATTTTCAGCTAAGGTTAAGGGTACCTCTAGTTACTTCATTGTCAACAAGTTCGATTTGTCTTATTGCCTGCAATTGTCTTTGACGTCGCTCTTTATTACGATCCCTTGCCTACTGAGGTTGATCTTTCGGAAGGTGACAGTCGGCTACCTTATGTTCTTGGCTTCCACAACGAAAATAAGCTCCGTTCTTCCAGCGACACTTGTCAGATCGATGACCATCATTGCCACAATACTTGCACTTCTCTTCTTTAGGCTTCTTGCCATTCGGAACATCGTTTCCCTCATTGGGCCTCTTGTTGCCATTACCTTCTTTCTTCTTCTCCATTCTCGCCTTAACCTTGTCGGATAATTCCATAGTGTCCTCCAATAATTGAGCTCTCTTAACCATCTCGGCATATGATTGAATATCCATCGGTGCTAATTGGGGTATATATTGCAATCTTAACCCATTCAAGAACCTCCTAGCTTTCATCTTCTCCGTCATGATTAAATGAGGTGCATACCGTGATAACCTCGAGAACTGAGCCTCATATTCTGCCACAGACATACTTCTTTGCTTAAGTGAGGCAAATTCTCCCGCTTTTCTCTCTCGAACTCTCTCTGAGAAATACTTCTCGTTGAAGTGTTCTAAAAATTCTACCCAAGTTACTTGAATGTTTGGCAAAGTGGCTTTCATGGACTCCCACCAAGCCCTTGCATACTTCTCTAGTTGAAATGTTGCTAAAACAACCTTATCTTGATCCGAGCATTGCATTACTCGGAAGATTCTTTCCATCTCCTTAGTCCAATCTTCCGCCATGTCAGGATCAGGGGTTCCACTAAACCTAAGGGGATTGAGGCTCCGGAACTCACGATGTAACTCTCCAGCTCCATGATTGGCTCCACCCTCGGCTACCCGCTGAAGAGCCTGAGTCAATCCTTGAACCGTCCTTTGCATCTCACGCCATTGGGCACGCTCGGCGGCCATTGTTATCTATCTAGTTCTACAAGACATAAACAATCTCATGTAAGGTTATCAAGTAATTCTCGTGAAATTTTACTAAGCTATTTTCATAAGCTGATATTATTAGTATTATAATTCCTTTTTAGCTCGTAACCCAAGGTTCACCTAATCTTACCGGGTAATAATGGAGTTGAACCTAGACCTTATGGCAACTTATAGTCAAGACATAGAGTTTAATATATCTAGGCTCTGATACCACAAACTGTCAAGCCCCGAACCGATAGCAGCGGAACGTGTAGTTCGGAACGTGGCAGTGATACAGTCGTGAATAATCAGAGTGAACATAAGACACGAAATCACAACCTGGACAATGTAGGCCAATTTAACCTTTATTGATATTCAAATATTCGAATTACATACCTTGACTCAACTTACATAAGTGAAGAAAGGACTCACTATTACACTCTAATAAAGAGAAAGGACTCAAATAAAAGGACGAGCATCAAAGAAAGACACCGACACGATTCTCCATTTCGCTCATCACTCTTGCCCTTCTCCATCTGTTGGACTATCTTCAATGTCGTTACCTGAAAAAAAACGTTAAAGATAGGCTGGTGAGCGAAACGCTCAGTAGGAATTACATCTCTTCGTCAAGCAGAATATAAGTGATTAGCCAATTAACATGTTCATGACGATACAATGCATGGAACTAGAAAATCATGATGATCAATCTATCAGGAAAAATGAATACTAAAGTCAAAGGCAGTTACGAGATCAAGAGAAATAGGGATAAATTCCCATGCAGAGTCAATGACAAGCTATCAGAATATAACAAGGACAGTTACTCGGATGAACATATCTTCAGAATTGGCCAGAATATAATAGAGTTTCAATAAATATAAGCAGAATTAAACAATCTAGCAGAATATCTAAATTATCAGAATAACCGAACAACAAAATATCAGAATAACAGAACTTCTAGAATTAACAGAATTTACAGAATGACAGATATAATAGAATACCAAAATATAACAGATGTGCAGACTTTGGTGCAATGCCACACCCAGAATTCCTATGGTTTACAGAATTAGACTTCCGTCCTACCTGGCACTGAAAAGTCACGGACCCACAGCCCTTAATGTTTCAGAATCAGATTTGGCCAAATACAGAGTCAAAGGGGTTATGTTCTCGAATTGATGACAAGAAGATTCCAAAAGGAGTAGAGTGTCAAGACTAACGGAAAACTAAAGTGACACGGATCAGATCCCGGGGTTTTTAGGGTACAACCAGCTCGGCTGCCTTGAGGGAATCTAAGGTTAGCGGAGACTTATGGAGGTCCCAATGACTAACTTGCCAGTCCGAAGGAACAGAATGTCCAACGAAGGACTCGTATGTCACCGAGAGTTGAGGTGTATAATGTGAACCAATCATGAAAAAGGGGCTACATCTACGGACGTGAGATGAGAGTGTCAAAAGACCCGAGGTATGGGTCAAAAACCGGAAGAAAATGGTGAGAACATGAATGCATTAATTATAGAATTCACGTCTATCCAATTCTATAATTAACTATAATTAAATAAACTTATTTTAATTAACGCCCATGTGTAGTGTCATTTATTAATTAGCATCCACTTGGGGGGGCGTTAATTCTATGATTTTCAACTTAATTTATTTAACAAGAATTCACATCAATATCTATTTAATTGAAAATTTTCAAAAATATATATTCAAAGACACATTTATTTATTTAAAATAATTTAGAGAAATAAAATATATGATAATTAGGAGGAAAATATGAGAATTCCAAATATATATTTTTTATAATTTTCTGTTACATATTTTAATAGATATGAATTTTTAAAGATATAATTACAATATATATATATATATATATATATATATATATAGATAATTTGACAACTCTGTATTATGTCGTCAAAAGGATTTGACGACAATAGACTTGTCGTCATTTCCTTAACAAATTGTGTCAACTCTTTAGTCCTCTCATTTCCCGACGTAACCACGTCGGAATCGAGCCTATGATATACCAAAATAACGGGCTCGAAAAACTCTACGTAACCGGACGTTCAAAATAATTTTTCATCGAGAGATGGGGGATCTTGAGATAGGAGACATGGAAAACGGTGCAACCACTCTCACTACCTCGGTCTCCACCCCAATAACACGCCCATAAAATTTCATGACCAAAGGTCACTCCGACGTGCACGAACAGATCGACAAAGTAAAAATCCATAACTATCACACTATAGTAACTACCGTGATTTCGTCCGAGTATCTTGATAAAACATATTAAATTGTTTAACTAGTTAATGTTACTAATTATTACACCATATAAAGGCATGAAAACGTTGCAAAATCCACACATAAAAATTATTCTTACATAGAGACCATGTTAACGGCATGCAATATTAATAGGTTTAGGCTTGAGAGAGATCACCTACCCTTTTTGGTTGATAATCAGGAAGGGGAAGAAGCCTTTGCCTTCTCCTCGGTTGCAGATGCAGGAAGGTGAAAAGAAGAAGAACAAGCTTCTTTTCGTAGCAGTCAAACCGTAGGAGGAAGAGGAGGCTTTCTTTCACGTTCCAGCCAGTAGGAAGAAGAGGAAGAAGAAGCCTCCTTCACAGCAAGAGAAAGAAGCCTTCTGCAACCTCTTCACGTCACATGAGGTAGCAGAGGATGAAGAACTCCACCCTTCGAACGCAGCAATTCGCTTTGGCACGTTCGAGGGGCATGCTTATTTATAGGTGTATGGGGGTTTCCATTGGTTTGAAGGCTACTAACGGAAGGGTTTCATGACCTTCCATATTATCAGCCGCTTGCATTGTTTTAGGTAAAAACCCTAAGCTAATACTATACACGTCGAACATGCATGTGGTATTGGGTTGGCCTTTGTGGAAAAGTCCACGTACGGGGGTTTGGGCCAAGTGTTGAGATGCACAAGGCTTTTTACATATAAAAGGATTGGTTCTCCTTATATCTATATATGTAGGCTTGGCCCATTTAGATGTATATATGTATATTTGTATATGTGGATTATTCATTTACATGATATAATATATATCTTTATATCTATATACATGTATATAGGCTTGGCCCATTAGATATATATATATATACATGGATATGTGTTATTCATTCATAATATAACATATACCCTTTATATCTATAGATATATATATATATATATATATGTGGGTTATTCATTTGCCTTGGTATAAAATATATATATATATATATATATATATATATATATATATATATATATATGTGGGTTTTTGGGCTTATAGGTTTTGTATTAATGGTAGGAGATAATAATGTGTTAAGACCCATTAATGTCATGCATTTCTCTTGGCTTATTTTATATATGTGTTAAAGCTCATTAAGTACCTATATATATATATATATAGCTTAATTATTTTTATTTATCCTTTTCACACACGTTTAATTCATTTAGAATATATTTATTCCTTATTATTTTTCTTGGGTCTTACATGCATAGAGCGGCACAAGTAAAAACCATGAGATTTATGGTATTGTAATCCTCTATCAACAACCTTGGCATCAAATTTTCAACTACCAGGCTGGTACCCAAATTCCCACTAAAAGGTCAAGACATTTTGCAGGAATGTCTACGTATGCACACTCTGTTGGAATCTTTTATTGCAAACTGAAGGTGCTCCTGTGTGGATATTGTAGCATCATTGGAAAATTGCAATTATAAATTACTCAAATACTAGGGACAAAAGAAGACATCTTTGTAAATATATGACATGAATCCATAGAAAGAGAAAGGCAAGATTACTAACCCTGAAGAATCTACTCGACCATATGCATGTGCCACTATTTCTGCTTCGAATGTGCCCTTGGTATGATTGTTAAAGTTCTTCTTTGCATAAATCACATCTCCAATAACTATTTGCATGTTCATGTGTCACTATTATCATTCCTTAGATTGCCTAATCAATTCACAGCTGCATATCCATGGCCACCACAAGCTTCTCTACAAATGCTCAATGATTTGGCTATGTATGATTCAGAAATGTCAAACAGACATTTAGATGACCACTGTCAAACATTTTAAATCTTAATTTTTCTTTTATTTTCTATATAGTCTTGGACATGGCTATTGGACTACTATACAAGCTTTAAGATGCCTGGAGTCGTAGTGCCTCATTGTGTCTCATGATTTCTTATAGTAATTGTTCCAGACATTCTTTTTCTCCATATCCTATAAATTTTGTTGAGGGAGAAAGGTTATGTCCATGATCTTAACTGGCAGAAGTAAAGACGGCCTTCTTCTTGCATCAACTAGTGCTTAATTTCAGGTATATTCAATTTACTATCTCTTTAGACATTTCATTCCCATCATAAATTCAGATTGTACCATAAAGAAAGACAATTTTGTTTTAACATTAGTGGACTAGGGCAATTGTAATATGGAAGCTAATAACTTGGCCAAGAGTGTAATCAAACAGTCTGCTACTGACCCAAGTAATCTGCCATGTACCAAAAACTGTGAACTTTATGAATTAAGTAATGCAAGATTTTTTTTCTCATTTGAACCAAACAAAGCAACTATCAAAACAGTCTAGGATAGGCTTTGATAAGTTTAAAAATTAAGTGAAGTTGATTGCATTTGTTAATAAAACTCAAGACAAAAACCATTTTGCAGATCCAACACATTCAGTAGAATTAGATTGGGAAAATCACGCAAGAATCATAGAATGCATAGCCCGGAGCATCCTGTACCTTCATAGTCTCGTAGGTGAGTAGGAATCAGACTGGGAAAATCACACAAGAATCATAGAATGCATAGCCCGGAGCATCCTATATCATCACAGTCTCGTAGGTGAGTAGGAATTAGTGCTGGGAAGTTAGGAGTCGGTGCTGGTGCGGGGACGACGGCGAGTAACACGGTGGCATAGCAACAAATCAAGAGCAATGATGTAGGTTTGGGGAGCGTCGCCCGGTGCCCGTTGCAGCAAGGCCTTGCAGAGGTGGGCTAGGCTCAGTGGCTGCTACGGCTATGCCCGGCGATTGCTGCGGCTAGTCCCGGCGAGGAAGCAAAGGGGTGGAGAAGAAGATGGAGGAAGAGTAGGGGTGCTAGTGGAAGGGCGACGACGAGCAATGCAGTGGCGTAGCAGCAAATAAAAAGCGACAGGCTAGTGGTCAAGAAGCGTCACCCGATGCCAGTTGCAGCTCCTGTGGCGCTCCTGCGGAGGTGGGCAACGGTAGTAGATCTGAAGAAGGTCCGGCAACTCCTGCAGCGCTGCTGAGGAATAGTGAGGGGGGAGAACTGGCCAGGAGGTGATTATGCAGTCTGCACTGGCTTTGAGGAGGTGGAGAGCTGGATGAGGAACGAAGAGTCTATGGTGGAAGGGGGATAGGGAGAGGCGAGAGGAGGTGGAATGGGTGAGGATCAATCGATCGCGAGGGTGACTCAATGTTCTACGGGCGCGAGTGGTTACATTCGCGCGGGAGGAAGCGACGGCAGGCAAAAACTTTTAGGGGCAGTTTAAACGAGTTCTTGTTTTACTTTTATAATTATTAGAGGCAATTGTAAAATGCCCCTGTACATGATTTTACAAAAATAAGATAATTAAAATATTTTAAGGGCAGTATTAAATATAAAATGTCTCTAATTATGATTATATTGGGGTAGTTTTAGTAAATGTCTCTAAATAAATTGCCCTTATATCTCTATTTTTTTGTAGTGGATTGATGATGTAATAGGCTGTATTTACCGCTTCTATCCAAAACCTCCTTGAAAGTTGCCTTTCAGCAAGCATTGTACTAGCCATCTCTATTAGAGTTCTGTTTCTCCTCTCAACTACCCCATTCTGTTCAAGGGTTCTTGGTGATGAAAACATATGATTTATACCTTTAGCCCTCCACAAATTTTTAAAATCAGAATTATCGAATTCACCACCATGATCTGATAATATATTGAAAATTTTAAACTCACATTCTTGCTTCACCTTCATGTAGAGTGTCTGAAACTCATCAAAAGCGTCATTTTTGTGTGCAAGAAGGATCACCCACGTAAACCTAGTGAAATCATCTACCAAAACATAGCCGTATCTTTTACCACTTAAGCTAGCAGTTCTTGTTAGACTAAACAAGTCCATGTGGATTAGTTCAAGTGGTTTAGATGCTAAGCTTTCAGTTCTACTCTTGAATGATTTCCTAGTTTGTTTGCCTTGGGTGCATGCATCACAAAGTTTATCATTCTGTTTTAAAGAAAGTTCAGGCAGACCTTTTACCATTGAATGTTTCAAAAGTTTGTGAAGAATATTGTAGCTAGCATGACATAGCCTACGATGCCATAAATATACAAGCTCATATTAAGGTGCAGCAAGACAGAGATTTAGGTGAGCAAGATCATCTAAGTCTATCATATATACATTGTTGACTCTTTTTCTAGAAAATTTTGTTTCTTTTGAATTAGATTTTAGAATTCTACATTCATTAGAGTCAAACACAACACTGTGACCTTTGTAACACAACTAACTTATGCTGAAAAGATTATACTCCAAACCTTCAACAAGCAAAACATTGTCAATGGAGTTTGAGGGATTTTTGCCAACTTTACCTGAGCCAATGATCTTACCTTTGTTTTTCCCTCCAAAAGTGACATGGCCTCCTTCCTTTTCCACCAAGAGATAGAATTTGGTTCTGTCCCCAGTCATGTGACTTGAACAGCTGCTATCAAGGTACCACCGATTATGCATGGCTGCAAAACACTCCTGCACAAGACACTAAGTAACAATGTTTGGAACCCAAGAACAATTGGGTACCAATAAGTTTCTCATTTGAGCAAAACATGATATCATTGATTTGGGAATCCAAACCTTCTTCACATTCATGTTCTCTTTGCTTGGTGCAGGATTTTTATACTTGTTTTCAATTTTCACTTTGGCTCTTTGTTTAGAAGCTTTTTGATGCTTTGAAATTTGGTGGAAGTTTGAAAAGGATTGATTACGGTTCCATTAAGACCATTGATTGAATTTTGGTTGATAATAGTTGTCATATCTCCTAGAGAACTGGGACTGACTTGGTCTGTACACACGTGAATCATAATTGCCCCAGAGGTATGATGGTGTCGTCCTGTGTGGGTGGTAGTGCCGACCTGTTCCCTGTGCTACCCACTCATAACGGCCTCTGGATGACTGAAGTGTCAACCTCCTGTAACTGGAGTGTCGACCTCTCCCTTGTTCTGCCCAATTATAACAGTTTCTATTTGGGGTAGGTGTTGACCTCTTGAGACGTGAGTGTAGACCAAACTGGATACTTCTGGTAGCCTAAACGGGTGAAGACCAAAAGCCTGTCGACCTTTGCTGGGACTGGTGTCGATCTCTTTTACCCCTTGAACTATTTTTGTTCTGATTATGTGCAGACTTTGACTTGGGGTTTGAAGGCCCTGGCTGAAATTTTTGAAAAGCTTTCTTAGAGACTTCAGGAATTTTTATTTGAGGTTCTTCCACTTTCTCTGTTCCTTTATTGTTTAATGCTTCCTTGTTCTGGACATGTTTTGAATTAGAAGTAGATGCATCATAAGATGGAACAAATGTGATGGTTTTTATGCCAACTTGTTGCTTTTTGGTGGGATTGTATCCCAACCCTTCCTTGTAAAAATTCATTTTGGTTCCCAACAAGGCATTTAAGTTGTCTGTTACATCTACAAATTTTTCAAGTAATTTTTGTTTCTCTTCCAATTCCTTTTGCATCTTTTCAAGGTTCTTTTACAATTTCATGTTGACTTCATTTACAGCTATATATTTTTCATTTGCGATTTTGCTGTCATTTTCATACTCTTGCATTTTCATTTTTAAATCATCAATTTCATTTTTTAAATTCTTATTCTCTGTTTTAAGGTCTTTCAGCTCAGTCCTGCCATATTCCAATTCTTCAACCACTTTCTTTAGATGAGAGATTTCATATTCTAGTGAAACATTTGTTTCACTTAGTGAAGGATCATGTGCCATGTTGTTAATTTTCTTCTTTAGAGATTTATTTTCCTTCCTATACATCTCATATTTATCCATGAGTTCGAAATAAGCTCTTTCCCAACCACTAGTTGAAAAGTCTTCAAAAGGTGAGTTTACCTCATTCTCTTCATCTCCTCTTGCCATGAGACACAAATCTTCCTTCTCATCTTCTGTGGATGTGGTTTCTTCCTCTTCTTCCTCTTCATTACTCCACGTTGAGACCATGGCTTTGTTTTTATTTCCTTTCTATTTTGCAGGGGTTTTCTTTACTCCTTCCGGGCACTCAGATTTGATGTGCCCTAGCTTCCTGCAAGAATAGCAAACAAGCCTATCCGACTTCTTCAAATTTTCAGATTTAGATTTAAAAATTTTCTTTGCCTAAGGTTTCCTATTTCTGAAAACCTTACCTTCCTTTCTTAAAAATTTTCTAAATTTTCGAGTCAACAAAGTTACCTCATCCTCATTCTAATTGCTGCTTGAAGACTCACTTTCATCGGATGTCTCTTAGTTGCTTGGTCTAGCTTTGAGGGCCAATGGCTTTTTCTTACTTACCTCCGCCTCTTTGTTCTTAAGATTCATTTCATAGGTCATTAGAGACCCGATCAACTCCTCCACCTTGATAGCAGATAAATCCTTAGATTCTTAAACCACTGTGGCCTTGGTATGCCATGCAGGGGTTAAAGATCTAAGAATTTTTCTTACAACTTCTTTCTCTGGATAGCTCTTCCCTAATTCAGTCAAGCCATTAGTGAGCAGAGTCAAGCGAGCATACATGTCAGATATTGACTCATCTGGTCTCATCCTGAATTTTTCATACTCAGAAATCAGCATGTTTACCTTTGTCTCACGTACCTGGGATGTCCCTTCATAGATTACCTCTAGGCGATCCCACATCTCATTGGCTATGGCACATGTGGATACTCTGGCAAACTCCACAGGATGAAGAGCACATTGCATTACGTGCTTGGCGCCCTAGTTGAGTGTAGATCTTCGTATTTGCTCCCGGGTCCAAGTGTCCTCATCTTCTGGCAACTCGAAGGGACCCTTGCTCACCACTCCCATATCTCATGATCCTACGCACGAATAAACACCTGCATACGATTTTTCCAGTACAGATAGTTAGTTCTAGTAAAATATGGTGGTCTATTTATGGAATACCCTTCAGGCATAACCCCTCTTGATGCCATCCCACTGTTCCTCTCAAGGTTGTTGGACCACATTCTGAGAAACCTGGCTCTGATACCACGTGTTAAACGGGATTGGCGGATTTAGAGGGGAGGGGTGAATAGATCAGCCCCTTCTTTTTTTTGTAAGAACTGAAGATTGAAGATATGTTGCAAAACAAAAGATGATCCTATTCGAGAATGCAAATAGAAATAACAATGAGCGGTCCTAGTCAAGCATCAAGCGATTTAGAAACACACAACCACACAGAACCACATAGAAAAGATGATATTTTTAAGGTGGTTCGGTCTCCATCTAGAGACCTACGTCCACCCCTCACACAATCGTGTGAGGCCTCACTGGTGCACAAGCACCTACTCCGCTGATACACAACTTAAAACTGAGAGATACACTCTCACACCCGCTGACAAACAGCTTGTGGGGACGCAAGGCCCAAAACCACAGATCTGAGAACACCCTCAGACTGTCTTCCTACTCTGCGGTAGGGAACATCCACAGATCATTTGAGTTTGTAAAAGAAACAAAAAACAAAATGAAACTGAAGATAACAGACATAATATGAAAATGAGTGTGGAGAAGAATGTTCTGTCTGATGATGATGGGACGAAGCTTTCTAAGGCGTTCAGGTACAGAAGCCTCTTCACCGCACTGTTGAAGAGTTGCAGATTCACCCTCCTCTGCTAGCGAAATGGCAGACTATAGATGATGATCTCCTTGCTGGTGATGGCTTGCTCGATCTCAGAAGGGATGCTCAGTCCATGATACTCTACTCTCCTTCTCCAGCTATCTCTACTCCTTCACCCCAGGTTAGAGCCTCCTTCGATGATTCTTCTTCCTCAAGTCTTTTTCTCCCTTAATACCTCCACACTTTTTCTATTTTTCTTTTTGATTCACTTCACCTGTTGCGTGTGTGTGCCATGCGCATACAAAAGGACAAAACGAATCTGAGTGGGGCCCAGTTGAGGATAATTCCCATATCAGAAAAGTATTCTCCTCGAAAAGTACCTTTCTAGAAGCTTTCTCCTCGTACCTAAAACAGATCCAATGATTGGCATTCAGATCCTTGGCCCAAATGATTTCGAATCTCAGATCCGCTGGACTCGCTTTCATTATTATCGACACGCTTTGGTGGAAGTGTCGACACTGACGTGATCACTTTGCACACTAGGCAGCCCATTTGATTATCGTCCCGACACTGCCTCTGTTGGTGTCGAGTCCTTGCCTTTCAGACACGGCAACTTCTGTTGCACTTGTGATGTGAAACGATGATGTATCAAGTAAATATGATCCCTGGGACTTAATTCTCATACACATTCACAAGATTTGAGAGAGTTTGTAAGACGCCGTCTCACCGTGCGCACCCGTCACCCGTGGTGACTCGGTGATGCCGAGTCGAGGTGGTGGAGAAAGACCCTAGCTGGTAGAGGGCCAGCACCACTAAGGTTAACCCTCCCGAAGGTATGATGCCCACAATCAAGGGCGGCCGGGTGCCTTGGGGGCACTAGGTCACTCTCTCACTTTGGCCACGGTGACCACACAAGAGTTAGTGGCTCTGGGAACGGGCGCTCTCTCACCGACCAGCGGACAAGTTTTACGGATATGAAATGAACAGAAATAAATGGAGCAAGGGTAGAGGCTCACCTGGTTGGTTTGAAGAAACCAACCTCGTTCGGAGACGATGGGCGAGCGGGGAAGTGTGGGATCCCCGCACACTGCGCCGATGAAGCTTGAACCCTATTTATTACAAGCACTACACCTCACACAGGAGGGGGAGCTAGGGGTGGGGATTTAAATTTACAAATAAACACTACTCCACACAGGGAGGGGCGGTAAGCCGGCCAGGCGGGGAGAGGGAGAGCAAGTGATCCGGGGCCGACTAGGTCCCTTGGAGGTTCTGCCCGCCGAGTCTGCCTGCTTGATAGGTTCTGGTTGTAGGGCTCCTTGAGGACAACCCCGACGTCGGAATCCAGTGATACCAGCGCCCAAACTTTGCTGACTGGACCTGGTACGCTGATGATTTTTGGTGGGAGGCCTCGTTGACTCCACTGGTCAGAGCAGTCTCTGGAACCGGTGCTTGGCGCTCTGGTTCAGGCTGATCCCTAGTGACTGCAGCAACTTGACGATAGTGTCACGATCACTCCTGAGGTCCAATTGAGGCGGGACCAAGTCGTGGACGATCGTGGTCGAGTCCTCTTCAAGCAGCAAGAAGAAACAGCACCAGAAGAGGTTGGGGCCGGGAGTTGCGCCCAGAAGAGTGGGGAGGGGTCTGGACGGACTCAGAACAACCTGACCTGCATGCCGATGGTAGAAAATTTGTATCTTGCTGCTCCGAGCTCCAAATGGTGCCCCGTTTCTTGGTGATGTTAGAATACTGGTAGGAGAAGGTTTCTGCGCAGGAATCACGCCCAAACTCGTTCTGGATCGGCCGTGGTCGCACTTTGACTGGGCCTCTATCCTTCTGCAGCAGTCACCTTGCGCAGTCGGGGGAGAACGGAGCTGCCGAACAGAAGGGACGTCTGATGCTGGCGAGAACACCACGGCTGCGAAGCTGACTGGGAGAGCTTTCCGTTGATGTAAGGTGCGTCTCCAGACGACGTCGAATGACCTCGGGGCAGGTTCTGCAAGTCGGGCTCTTTCGGCTACACTCGAACTGAGAGCTGTAATTTGAAGAGGATGGGGGAAAATGGGGTTTATGGGAGGGGAAGTGAGGTGGATGGGTATGGGGGTGACCCTTGGCTGTGATGGGGTCTGGGAGGGGGTGTTCCAAGAAGTCGGAGAGGGAGAATGAGGGCTGGAAGGAGGTGTTTGCAGTGTCTGAGTGGGGAGTTGCGAAATTGGGCTTGAAGGGAAAGGGGGAAGGTGAGGGGGCACAAGTGGGTGGGGGGAATGGTTTCCCTCCTTTGGATTTGGAATGGGGTTAATGGGAAGGGATTAATGGTAACCTAGAGAATGGGAAGGGTTGCCTTGGGGAGGGGAAGAGGTGTTTGGGAGAATGGATTCCCCCTTGGGAAGGTGAAAGGGTGAATGGGGAAGGGGAAAGGTGTCTAGGAGAATGGTATTCCACCTAGGAGGTTGGGGGGGAGTAAATGGGAGGTATAGGGAAGGGAGAGGGGTTTAATGAGGAGTGAATGAGGAGGAGAGAGAGAGAATTTCAAAATTTTGGGGGGAAGAGAGAGAAAGTGGCGCCCTAGAGAGAGAGAGTAAGAGAGAGAGAGAGACAAGAGGGGTTTGCTCAAGGAAAATTTAATAGATTTCATTCATGCATTAGTTCTCCACAAGAGGGGGGTGAGGTCCTATTTATAGGGACCCACCAATTACAACCAAGTCCCCGAGAAATATATAAATGACAGAAAACCAAAAGGCAGGTGGAGGGAGAGGGCGCCCCTGGGCCAAGCCCACCTGATTGGGCCCATCAGCTCCACTAAACCACCATGCTGATCACAAACTTAGGAAAAACCAAAGTAACCTAGGGACTTTGACATGAAACAAAGGGAAAATTACATCAAAATGACTCAAAAAAGAAGAAAAATATATCAAGATGATCCATGTAGTAAGCCCAAGTGTCAAAGTGGGCATGTCCAGATGAAGAGCTGCATCATATCCGTCTCCGGGAGGGAGAGAGGTGCCGAGCCAGAGGGAATCGTGGGTGATGCCCTCATCAATTCCCCCGGGCCGCGAAGAGCTCGACTCTATCGAGTAGAGGCCCTCCCTGTTGCGGTACTGCTCCAATAGGTCGGGGTCCAGCTGCTGGAGATCCTCCCGACTCACCCAGGCATCATCCGAAGGTGGCCATCCCTTCCACCTAACCAGATATCGCTCATACGCCTTGCTCCGTGTGTTGGTGATCTGTTCATCTAATATCCGCTCCACATGATCACGCTGATTTCTCTGGCTAGATGGAGCTCTCGTTGGTGTGGGGGCTCTCTCAAGGGGTGGGATAGGCTGGATCTCCTCACTGGGTGTCACCGTGGGACCCTTGTAGGGCACCAGGTCAGCCACTTTGAAAGTGGGGCTTACACCGTACTCTTCGGGGAGGTCCAACACAGAAGCATTTGTGCCGAGGTGCCTCAACACCTGAAAGGGGCCGGCTCCACACGACCTCAACTTTGAGACATTCCCAGGGAATAACCTCTCAGTTCTCACCATCACAAAATCACCAACTTGGAATTCCTGGTGGCGGCGGTGGGAATCGGCTGTCTTTTTATAAATCTCGTTGCTCTTGTTGATGTGCTTGCGAGGGTTGCCATGCAATGTCACAAATGATGATTTTCTATGGATGAAGGGAAGGCCTGGACAACCAAATTTAGCTCTATCAAGTGTTACATTGATTTTGGTGGACCTAGGAGGGCCGGGGCATCCATAAATGGCTCTATCAGGCATGGGTGCAGTGAATGCCGGAGGACCTAGACTTCCATGTATACTCCTATCATGCCTAAGATGGATGATGAGTGGGGGAGGACCTACATATCCAAATGTAAACCTGTCATGCAATGGACCTAGTGTGTATATGACACAAATGAGACGACTTGACTTACTAGCCCTACCAGATGAAGTAAAATGTTGTGACACATGCATTCCTATCAAGATGGTCCCATCTTTAGGTGGGGGTAGATTTGGGGGTTTCCACTCATGGGGGTCAAAGGGGTCCCAAAAAGTGGACATCTTGGGATGGGTCAATTCCTCATTTCCTAGGTGGATGTCACCCTTGGTCATGGCTCTCATGGTATGGGCTAAGTTTTGGAAATGGGGGGTTAGGTTTGACATGGTGTGTGAGGGTAGGAAAAGGTGGGTGGTGGGTAAGGCGACTAGGTCCCATGGGTTCATTGGCTTCCATTGGGAGGGATCAAAGGGGTCATGGAATGGGTCGCCAAGGAAGAGGTATTCTATGTCCACAAGGTCCTCAAATGATGGTGAGTCATTCTCCTCCAAAGTAATTGGTCCAAGATCTCTAGTGAGTTGACCGTTCAAGGCATTTGGGATCTCAAAGGGTGGGGAGTAGACCCGAGTGGGCTCTTCCTCCAAGGGGAGAAATAGGAGGATCTCAATAGTGCAATGCCCCCTCGTGCAAATGGAGGTGATGGAGCCAATGGTGGGGTGGACAAAGTTAATGGTGCTAGGCTCCGATGGTCCCATGGCAAGCAGGCCGGTCAAGTGGACCTGCCCATATATGCAATCCACTAGGTCTCCCAAGTCTCCCACGAAGTAGAAGGTTTGGA
The DNA here is from genome assembly GCA_022559845.1 of Amorphophallus konjac. Lineage (NCBI taxonomy): Eukaryota > Viridiplantae > Streptophyta > Magnoliopsida > Alismatales > Araceae > Amorphophallus > Amorphophallus konjac. The sequence goes on along the minus strand of JAHNEJ010001983.1, from coordinate 110,426 downwards.
AAGTGACATGGGGAGGACGGTTGGGAACAATTTGGGATTGATATCCCAATGGTACTGAGCTAGAGAGGGTGGGACTTTGCTTGAGCCATTGGAGTATGGACTCATCTATGGTGAGGGTGCCATGTGTGATGGTGCATGGTTTTTGAGAATCCAGACCATGAGGGGTGGGGGAAGATTGAGGCTCTTCTTCCTTATTGGTGGTAGCTTGGGTTTCCTCTGTGGTGATAAGAGGGTTTAGATGGGCATAAATCTTCCTAAGCTCATTTTTCATATCAACCCAAGAGTTGATGGGCTCTTGCCTTCCAACTTCCCTTAAGCCTACAATGTTTTGCCATTCATTCCTAGCTTGGCGCCAGAGCAAACTTTTGACATAGTTGACTTGTATCAGCCCTGATAGAGTGAACCTCGCAAAATGTCGGTCTATGGAGCTCTCCCACTCTAGATATATACTAGGGTCGGATCCATCAAACACAAAAGCCGCAAATGGGTCTAAGGATGGTGAATAGGCTAAGTAGGAAGTGGTCATGATGAACGGCTGATGAATGCAATGGCCCTAGGACAAGACTTAGTAGAGACAAGTCTAGAACTTGCTCTGATACCAATTTGATGTGAAACGATGATGTATCAAGCAAATATGATCCCTGGGACTTAATTCGCATACACATTCACAAGATTTGAGAGAGTTTGTAAGACGCCATCTCACCGTGCGCACTCGTCACCCGTGGTGACTCGGTGATGCCGAGTCGAGGTGGTGGAGAAAGACCCTAGCTGGTAGAGGGCCAGCACCACTAAGTTTAACCCTCCCGAAGGTATGATGCCCACAATCAAGGGCGGCCGGGTGCCTTGGGGGCACTAGGTCACTCTCTCACTTTGGCCACGGTGACCACACAAGAGTTAGTGGCTCTGGGAACGGGCGCTCTCTCACCGACCAGCGGACAAGTTTTACGGATATGAAATGAACAGAAATAAATGGAGCAAGGGTAGAGGCTCACCTGGTTGGTTTGAAGAAACCAACCTCGTTCGGAGACGATGGGCGAGCGGGGAAGTGTGGGATCCCCGCACACTGCGCCGATGAAGCTTGAACCCTGTTTATTACAAGCACTACACCTCACACAGGAGGGGGAGCTAGGGGTGGGGATTTAAATTTACAAACAAACACTACCTCCACACAGGGAGGGGCGGTAAGCCGGCCAGGTGGGGAGAGGGAGAGCAAGTGATCCGGGGCCGACTAGGTCCCTTGGAGGTTCTGCCCGCCGAGTCTGCCTGCTTGATAGGTTCTGGTTGTAAGGCTCCTTGAGGACAACCCCGACGTCGGAATCCAGTGAGACCAGCGCCCAAACTTTGCTGACTGGACCTGGTACGCTGATGATTTTTGGTGGGAGGCCTCGTTGACTCCACTGGTCGGAGCAGTCTCTGGAACCGGTGCTTGGCGCTCTGGTTCAGGCTGATCCCTAGTGACTGCAGCAACTTGACGATAGTGTCACGATCACTCCTGAGGTCCAATTGAGACAGGACCAAGTCGTGGACGATCGTGGTCGAGTCCTCTTCAAGCAGCAAGAAGAAACAGCACCAGAGGAGGTCGGGGCCGGGAGTTGCGCCCAGAAGAGTGGAGAGGGGTCTGGACGGACTCAGAACAACCTGACCTGCATGCCGATGGTAGAAAATTTGTATCTTGCTGCTCCGGGCTCCAAATGGTGCCCCATTTCTTGGTGATGTTAGAATACTGGTAGGAGAAGGTTTCTGCACAGGAATCACGCCCAAACTCGTTCTGGATCGGCCGTGGTCGCACTTTGACTGGGCCTCTGTCCTTCTGCAGCAGTCACCTTGCGTAGTCGGGGGAGAACGGAGCTCCCGAACAGAAGGGACGTCGGATGCTGGCGAGACCACCACGGCTGCGAAGCTGACTGGGAGAGCTTTCCGTCGATGTAAGGTGCGTCTCCAGACGACGTCAAATGACCTCGGGGCAGGTTCTGCAAGTCGGGCTCTTTCTGCTACACTCAAACTGAGAGCTGTAATTTGAAGAGGATGGGGGAAAATGGGGTTTATGGGAGGGGAAGTGAGGTGGATGGGTATGGGGGTGACCCTTGGCTGTGATGGGGTCTGGGAGGGGGTGTTACCAGAAGTCGGAGAGGGAGAATGAGGGCTGGAAGGAGGTGTTTGCAGTGGCTGAGTGGGGAGTTGCGAAATTGGGCTTGGAGGGAAAGGGGGAAGGTGAGGGGGCACAAGTGGGTGGGGGGAATGGTTTCCCTCCTTTGGATTTGGAATGGGGTTAATGGGAAGGGATTAATGGTAACCTAGAGAATGGGAAGGGTTGCCTTGGGGAGGGGAAGAGGTGTTTGGGAGAATGGATTCCCCCTTGGGAAGGTGAAAGGGTGAATGGGGAAGGGGAAAGGTGTCTAGGAGAATGGTATTCCACCTAGGAGGTTGGGGGGGAGTAAATGGGAGGTATAGGGAAGGGAGAGGGGTTTAATGAGGAGTGAATGAGGAGGAGAGAGAGAGAATTTCAAAATTTTGGGGGGAAGAGAGAGAAAGTGGCGCCCTAGAGAGAGAGAGAGAGTAAGAGAGAGAGAGAGAGACAAGAGGGGTTTGCTCAAGGAAAATTTAATAGATTTCATTCATGCATTAGTTCTCCACAAGAGGGGGGTGAGGTCCTATTTATAGAGACCCACCAATTACAACCAAGTCCCTGAGAAATATATAAATGACAGAAAACCAAAAGGCAGGTGGAGGGAGAGGGCGCCCCTGGGCCAAGCCCACCTGATTGGGCCCATCAGCTCCACTAAACCATCATGCTGATCACAAACTTAGGAAAAACCAAAGTAACCTAGGGACTTTGACATGAAACAAAGGGAAAATTACATCAAAATGACTCAAAAAAAAAGAAAAATACATCAAGATGATCCATGTAGTAAGCCCAAGTGTCAAAGTGGGCATGTCCAGATGAAGAGCTGCATCATATCCATCTCCGGGAGGGAGAGAGGTGCCGAGCCAGAGGGAATCGTGGGTGATGCCCTCATCAACTTGATCTTTGGTGTCGACACTGCATGCTTGAGGTGTCGACACCCTGAGATTTCCAGACATCAAACAGAACCAAGCTTTTCTCATTTTCTTCTATGGTGTCGACACTTGTTGCAAGTAGTGTTGACACTTGTTGCAAGTAGTGTCAACACCCTAAGAGTGCCAAACTCTAAACAGAAACGAGGTCTTCCCTTGTTTGTTCTATGGTGTCGGCACTACTATAAGGTAAGGTTGACCTGTCTAAAACACTTCCCAAAGCTTAATTATACAGATAGAAAGAGATAAGATACAATCAACAATAATGAATCATGGTGTGTTATCATCAAAACCTGGGGACACAACATTTCTCCCTTTCTTATTCTCTCTCTTTCTCTTTTCTTCAGCTCTCGCAGCACTCTTTCTTTTTCTACTTTCTTCTCTATTCTATCTTTGATGCATCTTCTTCCCCTCAAATTCTCTGATACAGCTCTTCATTATTTTCTCTCGAAGAACAGCTCCTCACTCTCTCTTTCTTTTTCTGTAGCTCACGAAGATGGCTCTCTTTCTTCCTGATCAGCTCTCACTCTTTCTTTTTCGAAGAACAGCTTCTCACTCACTGCAGATACACACTTTTTCTTTTCCCGCCTTCGATTCTTCTGCTCTATCTTTCGAACCCTAGTGTATTTATATGTATTACAGAGCATTTGAATTTTGGCCTTGCTTTAATTTGAATATTCATTTCTCCAAAACCTTTGGAGAGAATATTTTGACAATTTAGCCTTGTACGGAGCCTGTCAGATGCCTGGGATCATGTGCCAATGATTGGAGGTCGAAGGCACGTGACTTCTTTAAGTCTTCCTCGCACCCAGCCATTTATCACCCTTCGGAACCTATTTTATACCCTTAACGACTATTTGTCAGACATATTGGCTATTTGTCACCCTTGTGCTGAATAGTCGTCGCCTTCGCTTTTTATAGTTTAGCCTTGAGCTGTCGCCGAAATCTATTTGTCAGCCTTAGGTGTATATTATACACCGTTGAGGATTTATTTGTCACTGCTAAGGCTTCATTTGTCACTGCTAAGGCCCTTTGTTCCCATCATGAATTCTTCTTCATTCTTGTTGATTGTTCTTCATCGTTGTTGACTTTTAGTCAACTCTGATTCCCATCTTTCATCTTTGTGAGACATTCTTCACAGATCTTCCACATTTGTCTTCCTTATGAGATGTGTTTCATCGTTGATACTCAAGTGCCATAGCTGCTTGTTCTTCTTTACTTCTGTTATTCATATGTCACCAGCATCAGCTATTATTCATCCTTGCCAGTCTATTTGTCAGCCATAACATCCATTTATCACACTTAGCCTTTCATTTGTCGGCCTTGTATTCTGTGTGAGCTTAAAAGCTTGTCCAAGACTTGGCTGCGTCGACGCTGCTATGAGGCTGCGTTGACATTGCATGGAGTTTTTCACTTTTCAGCTATTTGGGAATTTCTTCACAGCTTCAGTTTGTTGCCTTGATGGTTCTCACCTTTTATGTTCTTCATTGGCAGATCATTCTGAAGAATTCTGGTTTGTGTGAAGTCTTCCTTAGGCTGCGTCAACGCTGTGCGAACACTGCGTCAACGTTGTCGCGTGATCTCTTCATGTTAGCTTGTCTTTTGCATGATAGAGGATTACCCTTGACTGTGTTGCATGCTGGAGTAGTGTTGCGCCGACGTAGCTTAGGGTTTCTTCTTGTGTTGTGCGCTCTTAAGCCTTGTTGTCTATTTCTCACCCATACCATCGTATATATCAGTCTTATTGCCTATTATTCACCACTAATCCGTAGCTATTGCCTTTCAGCTAGCGGGTGACCTCTTGCCAAACTCTTCTGTGGCCTGTTTCCAAGTCGGCTCCAATTAACTTGGAAGTCAACTTTTCTTCTTCCACAAACCTTCTTTTTCATCTGTCAACTCTGTTTGATCTATTCTGGAGCTTCTTCATGCTGATTGCTTCAGGTATGGCCCTTTCTCAAGCATCCAAAGCCTTGCATCATTTCTTCATCATGCAAACGGTCTGAAACATCATTTGAGCTACTACCTCCTCTTCACATATAGGAAGATGTCATATAGCATTAAAGCAAAAAAGTATGACATAATCAAAGCATGAATCCAATGACATAATCAAAAGCATGAATCCAATGCATCTATGACTTCATCAGAACATGAAACCAGTGCATCCAAACTAATGCATCAAGGCACACCAATGCACTGTCATCATAGATGAGTCATAGTGTTTGACATCATCAAACCACAGAGACACAACAGACTACAAGCGCCCCCTCCCCCCTCCAGATGAATGTGCGTTGTTGGTGTTGGAAGGCGGGCCGACGATGTCCAGGGTGCGAACCAGTGGTACTGCTGCTATTGTTGCCTTGTTGGTGATTCAAGGTGGCCGGCGATCTTCCTGGCTACTGCGGTTGAGGAGGAGGGGAAGATGGAGCGATGGGGGGAAAGGAAGGTGGACAAAGAAGCTGGTGGTCGGTGGCAGTCTAACCACGGAGGATGGATTTTTGTTGGCGGTCAAATTGGAAGAGGGGAATGGAGTGGCGGTGGTGGTAGTTCTTTACTATAGCGGCAAGTGAGGGAGAGAAGAAGATGGGGAAGTAGAGCGGGCAACTCTATAAAACTGTGAGGGTAGCGCGGGATATGACATCAACTCTTCTTTACAACGGCGAGTGAGGGAGAGGATACGATGAGGGCTGGGAGGGCTGCTCGCCAGGAAGGAAGAGGGGTGCCTGTGGCCGTCCTGCCTCATTGCCTTCAGGAAAGAGTAGCACCACTTGGAGCCGTTGCCCTTACCATTTTTTCTCAGCCACGTCAGCGGCGACAGGAAATCCCTCTTCTTCACCCTCCGCCGCGCTAGGCTCACCTTCCTGCGTGGGGCACCATCACCCTGTTACCCATTGGGGCCTCCTCGACCAGCCTCTGGATCTCCTGCTTTTTCCCACTCCGCCTTTGCGCCCATCCTCTCGTCGCAACAATTCTCGAACCCCAAGCTCTATGTGCATAGCCCCAACCTCCCGCTGTCACCCTGTACGTATAGATTGCTCAACCCTTGTATCTCGTCGTTGATCTTCTCTGTCGTTCGCGTTTGCTCCTTGTCCTCCTCCTCCTGCACCCGTGGTGACCACAATGAGGAGGGTGGTTGTAGGGTGGACGAATTTGCTGGGGGGGAATGAGGTGTTCGTTGGAGGGGGGTTCAGGTTACAGAGGGGGGAGGGGGGTTCCAGCCGTAGTGTGGAGGGGGATTGTAGGGGGGCATGGGGGGAGGGGGTTCTCGACTATTAGCACCCAGGGAGGGGGGAGGGGGCCAAGAGGGGTAGGGATGCAGTACTTGTCACATCCCGAGCTTTTAATACAGCAGAAGATAATCTCGAGAAACGTGAACAGCCGGCATGGTAAGCCTCTTGCAAGCAAGAAAAAACTAGAGCGCAATAACAATCACACATAAGATGTAATTGCACAATAATTTATTCAAACCTTCACTTTTATTAATAATCAGAATGATCCAAATACATCAATTATTCAACTATGTGACTCAATAAAGAGAAAATTACATGAACTCGATCTAGACATCATTGACTTCATAAGTCTTCTCTCAATCTTACGTGACCTTCATTCGCTCTCAGACCCATCACTCGAATAACTCGAATCTGAATCTGAACTACTTGCATCTCCTGGAAAGATTGGAAAATAAGTAATGAGCACACTTGCCCAGTAGGTATCTTCGCATCAACATGAAGGCAATATTAAAGTGATTAGAATTTTAGGCTCTAGAGAATAAAGTAAAATCAGGCGAATGCGATAAATCACGTGAATAAACCAAAGTAACAAGACATGATCAAGTTAAGATATGATTGAGCAAGCATGATCAAGCAAGAATGTAATTATGGCCTTTCATGAACAAGAAGGTAACGAGAATGTACTAGCAAGTCAAGCGAGAATGTATTTTTCACTTAGTAACAAGTACTTCGTGAATTTCTGTGGATAATTTCACTTCACGAGCCATGGATAATTTCACTTGTTTATAAAGAAAGTACTCCCAGCGCATTGTGACGTCAGTAGTATCATATCCTATCGTTTATAATAGTATGTTTCCGACAATCAGCCGAGGGGACTAGCATAGAGCCCTTGAACACAATCAGTGCTCGAACCGCATCTTCAAGTATAAATCAAGCTACTTCCACGTATATAGCAATAAAGTTGGCCACGCATGTAATAAGTTCAATAAGTGTTCAAGACTCAATGTCAATAATAAGAATGCACCAAATATAGATTTATGAGTTCAAGAAATACATTAATAACTAAGTTATTCCTTGGAGAAAATTCGACAGCATAACGGTACATTCTTTATCTTTCATACTTTATCTTAGATGTCTTTGAATAAGGTTACAAGTCCCGGACTATCATTAGTCAGTCTAGGATTATAGGACTATTAACCCTTGGGTCAAACCTTGGGTCAATAGTATTCAGAAAACTTAGCGGTCTATAACTGGGCCGCTATATTGATATGGCGGTCTGATATTGGGTCGCTAGAGTGGGTTGAATCCAAAAAGAAATTAGTTTGGACTCAGAGAACTTGGCGGTCAGATACTGGACCGTTAACGGGCCTTAGCAGTCGAGTATTGAACCATTACTGGACAGAATTCAGAAAATATTGGTAGTACTTTCTAGATAATTTGGGCTTTAATGGTGCAACCAACTCGGCGTCCTAGTGGGAATCCCAGGCTCGCGGAGAATTACGGAGGCCTTGAAACAAAATTTCCTAGTCCATTGGAAGGAATATCCAAAGGAGAGGTTATCAAGTTCAAGATTATGTCCCTATAGTGAAAAAGTGTAACTAATGGTCATATATCAGAATATATGCCATGTACTTATAGGAATGACTCTAAGATAAGAAAAGAATTTGTAATAGTGATAAACCAATCAATGAACCACGTTTATTATCACCCTTGCAAGATGTATTTAATACAAAGTATAAGTTTTGGCATGAAATTAGCATAAGTTTTAAAATAATCCCAAGTATGATAAAGAACATGCGATCATTGTAATGAATCAGTAATTTAAACTCAGAGTAATGAAATACCATTAAAATAGGTTAGAACATAGTTAACTAGGCTTACTTATAAGTTAATGGGTTGTTCTTAAATCTATCTCGGGTTGACAGAAAATAGAACATTGGCGGTCGAATATAGAGCCATTACAGACAGCTTGGCGGTTTATCGTAAGGCTGCCAGAGGGACTTTAACGGTCTATCTATGGTCCATCAGAGATTTCATAAAAAACGAGTTTACAGAGTGTCTAGCGGTTTATCGTAAGGCCGCTACACAAGGTTTGCGGTCAAAGACTAGGCCGCTAGAGAACGTTTGACAGTAAAATTAAAATAAGAAGAACTATGTCTAAAACACATCATGTCTGGAAATCAACATGTATAAACTTCCCTATCATGATAGAACGAAGGTTAAGCTAACAATATGCATGGGTTTTCTGTGAATCAACAAGAAAGTTCCTCTTAACTTATTTAGGGCTAAGAATATGCATGAATGTATACTATATGCATAAAATATGAAATTCTCAGTCTATAAAGCATGAAATCAGGTGAAATAAGAGGGCTTTTATCCCTAGAATGAGATTTCAGCCGTTCATGAGATGACCTACCTCTGCTAAGTCTTTTAGGCTTGGTATTTGATGTTGGAAGTCAACCCTAATTCTGTACTTCTTGTGATAAATCAAAAACTTCACGTCCTACTATCTCTTGATCCACTTGACCTAATGACGTGAAATTTGGAGGGTAAGAAGTAGATACTAAGGGGAACAAAAAGTTCTAAAGATACTAATGCTAATTACCTCGATTTGGTTTCCTAATTCCTTGATCTTCATCGGACTTTCGCACTGTTTCCTGGGTCGCTAATGTGGAACCAGTAACTTCGCACGCTTCTATCTCCTTGTGTGCTTGATCTCCTTACACGAAATTTTGAGGGATGTTAGTCCTATGTATTGGGAATAAAAACTTCTAAAGAACTAACCCAAAATAATACCTCCTTACCTTGATTCCACGCGAGCCAAATGTAAGGGTCGTGCAGGTAAAATCTTTGTTCTATTTATAAGGTTTGGCTAGGGTTTGAGGATTAGATCGATTCTAGAGTCCTTAGTTGGTACTATTCATACTTCTGAGAGTCCTTAGCATTTTTACTAACCTTCCCATCTTGATCCCTAGGTGATAGAGCCTTAAAAATATAATCTTTTTACTCTTTCTTCAATTCACGGAACTGATAGAATGTAGCAGTCGAATAATGGGCCGCTTTCTTAGATGTAGCGATTGCACGATAGACTGCCACAGATCCTAGGTGCCGAATTTGAATTGCTTCAAACTCTTTTATTCTATTATCCACCCCATTATCTAATTAATTGATATTTATCTTTATATTCCGTGAATAAATTAATTAACCTTGTAGAATATGGGCCAAACTTCATGGGCTTGGTCCTTAAATCCTTTGGGCTTTATTTAAATAGGCTAGTTTAATTATTCATCATAATTGGGCCATAATAATGATTCATTTATTAATTCATTTGGGCCTTTGTAAATTCTAGAAAATTTTTGAAATAAATTATAAAATTCCGGGGCATTACACTACTTGTCGGAAGGGGAGACCCTCACAAGAGGGGGGATGTTGTTTGCCGCCGACCTGGCAATTATCCGTTTAAAATTCGAACCGAATTTGAATTCGTATTCGTTTAATCGGATAATTATCCGAATAAAATATCTAATGGATAATTTAATCGGATATCGGATATCCGATTATTAATCGGATATGAATTCGGATATTGAGATATCATTGTTGGATATTATCCGACCGAATACGAACTCTTAGTTAAAAATTTAAAGATATGCATATTTTATATATAATTAACTTAATTAAATCTTAATATATTGTTTGATTATTCTTTTTTATCTTTTTTGTCTCAAAATATAATTTTAAAATAAGAAATCCACTTACACCCATTTGGTAAGTTATCTCCTTTTTTAGGATGAAGTCTAATCTTTTGATAACATCTCTCAAAATAAAAATAACTTCCACTCTTTTTTTTTTTTTTTGAGAAAATAACATACGACGCTCTCACACAGCTCACACGAATCACCTCTAAGTAGACCCAGTAATTATCCGTTTAAAGTTTGAACCGAATTCGAATTCGTATTAATCCGATAATTATTCGAATAAAATATCCCACGGATAATTCGATTACTAATCGGATAATTCGATTATTAATCGATACGAATTCGGATATCACACTATCCGCTCCGTATCCGATCCGTTTACAAGTCGTGCCAGAGGGGGAGAGATGGGCTATGTAAGGTTGGGGGGACATTTTGCTGGCAAGAGGAGGAGAGACGGGTGCCAGAGTAGAGAGAGGGCAAGAGAGGCGGTGGGGTTGAGGGTATTTTTGATACTTTGTCTCTATTTAATTATTTTTGTGAGTATATTTTCAGAATATTCATCCGCGTTGACGACTTAGAAATCACATGGATATGACGGTAACAATATATAGTATATGATGGCTATTCATGATAATATGTAAAAATAGGAGAGACACGTAAGTACTGTGTTTTACGAGGTATAGATGTAAAAATTCCACCCTTAAATTACTGAGCAGTGATTTTTTATGTGTCATATATTAATACGTGAGAGAGAGAGTGAGAGAGAGATGGTCCCGCTTCTCGCACGAGGGGGACGGCCAGGAGGGTCGCAGGAGACAGGAGGAAGCATCAATGTGTTGGATTTTTGATTTTTTGGAGGGGTGGTGGTGGTAGGGCCTCACGAGGTGGTGGTGATGACGGCGATAATGGAGAGGAGGGCGGGGAAGAGGAGAGAAGAGAAGAGTAGGGATAACGGAGCGCCGTTACGATGACGGGAGAATTGGGGGAGGGGTTCCGTCCTGGTGCCCCGGTGGGGTTGATGACGCGGACTGGGAACGGCTTCCCATGCCCGTCCAACCTGGCATGACAATGGGAGCCGGGTGTGGGGATAACCTATTATTTACTCTATCGCGCCCCCATCTCTTTCTTTTATTATTTCCCCTGCAGCTGCGTCTGCATATCTGATGTTGCTGTTGTTGCCGGTCAGGTCCTCAAGCCAGCTCTGCCCACGGCGCCTCCCCCCCCCCCCACTCTCTCTCTCCCGCACCCCCTCCCACGCTAAAAGAAATAAAAAAAACTGTTCCCCTCTACCGTCCGTCCGTTCCGATCACCGCCTGCCTTTTCCTCGAGCGTATAATTGCCGTCCTCATCCTGCAGCTGACGTCGGTCCCCCCCATCTCGTATCGTACTATTCCTTTTGCTTTCGAGGGGCCCGAAGGTAAACTCGCAGCCAGCAAGAGGCGACGCCCGCACTGACAACAGTAGGTGCAGTGGCCCCCGCTCCACGTGAAAACTCCACGTGTACAGATTCGCTTGGCACTCTGTTTGCTCTGCTCCGAACCCGACTGGGTCGTGGGCGCGCGGTCGAGCAACGGTGAGAGATCTCCCATCCCCATCCCCCGCCTCCACCTCCACCTCCACCTCCACCTCCACGGCCACACCGTTTGAAGTTAAACGCGTTTCTCAGGCGGGGGACTGCTAATTTTACTTTGCGTACGGCTGGAGGGTGATTAGAATGGTAGAGAGATTTTGGAATCAGCGATTTCCGTGACTGACCCTCCAATCTGACATGGCAATCACCCTCTCTGCATGGGGAGCTCTCCAAAGGCAATAGTATAACCCCACCACTTCGCTATACTTGATTATTAAGTATTACCTAGTTGAGGTATCATATTTCATACATATATATGTGAGAGGAGACGCGACAGGTAATGGAACAAAAGTTAATGCTATTTTTATTACGACTCTTAAAAAATACGCGAATCATGGACTATGAGTCGCGTTAGGAACTCGTGGAGCGCAGCGGTAGCGGCATAAGCACCGGAATTGAAAAGCCAGCGCGCGGTTTTCAATAATGCGATCAGCCCGGCCTGCGTCGTAACCGTCTTTATAAAGAAAATAAAAACCCTTTCACGGACGGTCACGGTTGACCCCTCTCTCTCTCTCTCTCTCTCTCTCGCGTCGCACACGTAACAACACATGGCGGTTAATTAAATAACAGCTCTTCAATCCGGCTTTTTAACCGCTCCGCCGCTGACGGCCCTCCCGTCCGCCCACGCGATTGCCCGCCAGTACTTTTAACGCCCCACGGAGCAGGCAAAAGGCAGCGTCCGATCCGATGGCCCGGCTTGCGATTCGTCCCCTGCACCCACGCCAACAGACACAGAAATTTTGGGGCTCTGGACCGCCCCCCCCCCCCCCCCCACCCCCGCGCTGGGGACATCGCATTTGACGTGGAAGAGATTTGACGGGTCACCGGCTGTAACAACCTGTGCAAAAGAGAGTAGCCGCGTAGGTGGCCGGAACCAAGGAGAGAGGGAGGGCGGGGCAGATGCTGCAGAGTTGCAGGAGGCCATGTGTATGGGGATTAAGGCCCCTGGGTGTGTGTGGGGGTGTGGACTGCTGCTACTAGTGTACTAGAAGTGCGATCGCCACCACCCCCATCGCCAGTTTCCCGCTATATCATCCACCCTTGATGGGGAGAGAGGACGACGGGACTAGTCCACTTTTTATCATTTCAGAATAGCATTTTAGTCTTCGGCTCGGAGATAGCCACTATTATCACACTTACACATGACTACCCGCCGGCCGCACCGTAGAATAGAGGAGGGGCTAGGCCATGCCCTGCCACTACACCCCCTCTCCTTCTGTACCCGACCCACAATCCGTCCTCTCTACTCTGCTCTTCTCGAGGGGCGGAGGATGGCAAAATTAGGACCTGTTGGTGACTAGTATCGGGTACCGTACTGATACGTGATTCGCAGCCCGTGTCTCCGCCCGGGCGTCCAATCCGACAGCTCACGCCCTTACGGATTAATTCCTTGCACGTCCCCACTCCATCAGTGGCGAAATCCGCTTTGGATTTCTATTGCATTAATGGGCGTAATGAACCGAGACCATGCCTGCACTCCCTTTGATCACTAACCTTATTTTTTTATCAGCCGAAAGTGTGTGTGTGTGTGTGTGTGTGTGTGTGTGTGTGTGTGTGTGTGTGTGTGTGTGTGTGTGTGTGAGAGAGAGAGAGAGAGAGAGAGTGAGAGAGAGAGAGAGAGAGAGAGAGAGAGAGGGGTATAAACATTACCCCCTCCTTTCCAGTTTCCCCCAAACGAAAGGAGACATGTAAAGGTTAAAGAAGAAGGCGAAGATGGTAATTCTGGCTATCATCGCATCCAATGTATCAAGATTCAAGGCCGAACAGGTCCACTTGCCATCTGATGCCCGCCGGGTGGGCCTACTTATGAGTCAGACGGGCATATGCATAACTATCGTTGGGACTGGGAAAGACAGCCCAGGGCCCATGGGCCCCCACCATTTAAATTTAAAACGATTGGGGACTCCACTGCCACTCATGGCTGGCGTCCTGGCCCCCAGGCAGCACCCCCCCCCCCCTATTTACCAAATTTTGCCCCATCCGAGACACCACCAGAACCCGACTGTTATTTCGTATTTTACCAACCCTCGCCTCCCCCTCCCGCATTGGAGGCCTCACGTCCCCGGTGCCGCCAAACACAGATATTAGCATATATATCTAGGGCCAGGTGTCCGCCGCATTCGGATCTCCAAAAGCAGAAGAGGAAGCCTAGGCACACACACGCTGGGGGAAACCCCTGAAGACGGGTGGCCACACGGCGCGCTGCGGGGATCAAGATTGGGAGGCGTGGGACTTATAGGAGGCTGCAGCTACCGCGCCACTCCCCGCGTGCACGGAAGGGCCAGCTACTGCTATTAGTGACCTCACCGCCCCGGCGAACCCCCCCCCCCCCCCACCCCTGTTCCCTCTCCCTCGATCAAGAAAGCCGAGATTACCTCAGATATCATCTAGCTCCTTGCAGTGTGAGAGAAAACGAGATCGCGTGCCCCTTCCGGCGCACGCGCCTGGGATGTGTGGTGAACACTCCAGCCCACGACACCCACCGATCCCGGGCGCGTGCGCCCTCGGGCGCAGACGGCCTTCTCTTTCGGGCGGGTGGGGGTACGTAGTGGACGGGATTGGTCAGTGATATAGGTGCGTGGGGGCCGGCGGGGTGTACGCGTACGGGCTATTATTGGAGGGCTGCAGGGTGGGGGCGTGGTGAGGGGTGTGGCTGCGCTGGTGTGTGGAGTGGGGGCTCTTTCCTCACATGCAAGCGTTCATGGTGGGGAGAGGGTGGTGGTGTGGTGTGGTGTGGGGGCGGCGTGGAGGAAAAAGGCACCTGGCTTTTGCAGGCGCGGGTTGGGGGCAGCCCGTACCGCTTTCTCCTCGGGGATGGGGGGTGGGGGAGCAACAACGGTTCGCGGCCGGTAACGTTGTTGGTGGCGGTGGGCGGCCGGGATTGGGCACGCTCTTCGCCCCAGGTCGAGTCTGATCCCCGCACCACGGCCTCCTGTGTTTTTCTTCCTTCTCGTATACACCACAAGAGAGAGGAGGATGAGAAGGACGCCATGCAACCTCCCGTGCAATCACCGTCTCGTCGTAACAGATAATCGTGGAAGTCTCTTCTCACATACACTAATTAAATTTTAATTGAATAATATATAAAATATTTATTGTGGAGAGTATTTTCCCTCCTCCCCCAAAACTCAATAACAAGGTCAAACTTAATAGGCTAGAGGTCGGTCCGTTAAGACTGCCTAATTAATATAGAGTGCCTTGGGGCCTAACAATCATTGTCAAACCCAACACGTCACACGTGCTAAACTCGATCCCGAGCCTTGGGAAAGTCTTGACTCGATCCACGGTATTATAACTCGACATAGCTCAACTAACGACCTTCCAACTTGACTCCCATTATCGTAGCTCCAACATAGAGTATTATCCCAGAGGACATATTGGATGACGCAAAATTAGTAATTAGGCAGTTAGAATAAAGGCCATAAGTTGTGGAAATCGAGTCTGTATAGTCAAATCTCCTTCAAAGGGCTACGATATGTCACATTGAAAGTAGAAATTTTGCCAGACATGTATCTCACGAGAAGCATAGTAGCTGCCCTACGTACCAATGTCCAAGGCCCACAAGACATGGAGATATGGGTACTGTGCCAATGTTAGTCACATAGCCTTCATCCCACCAAATCCAGTCCAAACCACTAGTTTTCAAGAATTCAAAGTGCCATTATAGCCTGCCCATATCATCAGATAAGTGCTCTTTTACGATGTCGTGATACGCTCTGCATATCGTAAACCACGCCAAGAGAGTCATCTCGTGTAGACCCTTCACGCTCAAAGATCTAGGAAGTCCCTGCCAGCACACTCTCGCGTCTATATAAGGTCTCCATGGCCTCCTCCTGGTAGGAGCTCCTACGCCATGAAAAACCACACAAGGCAAAAAATTACAACCCCTTATGGAGAGGGGGATTTCTGTAGCCCATCTAGAAAGCGGCCAAAGTAGGTCCATCAGGACCAAACGAGGTCCAACTCATCTAAGTGACAGCCCCGCAGGGCCCACTTAAGCTAGAAAGCCCAAATAAGTTCACTTGGGATCACACCCTCCCTCGGCGGCCCTTAAGCTCGGAAGGCCCGAGCGTCGGCCAGGTCAGAGAAAGACCCATGCCCGATCTATCCTCTCGCCGGGATAAGGGCAGGCGCTCAGCGGCCACTCCGACCTATCCTCATCCGAGCTATGCCTATCGCCCGGACAGGGTTGGCACCTTTTATGCCCGGGACGACCGACGATTGCTTATCCATGCTGCCGTTGAGAACCCTTTATGAGCAGGAGTTTATGAGGATAAGGGGCCCATGATCCCTCAAGGCTATAAAGATCCCACGATGAGGACGTAAAGATCCCACGTTGAGGACGTAACGCCCGCCTGAAACCCCTCAGCTTACGGGACTCATGAAGTCGGTGCACTATATAAACCTGGGACTACCTCCAATGAAAGGTAAGGGCTAGCACATGCCTATACCCCCTGAGCAGGAACCACTTCACCACTTTGGTGTAGAGGGATCTCGTGCATCTCCTTCCTCCTCCCTTCATCGCTTCCATCATTGCTCGACTGACTTAAGCATCGGAGGGTTTACCCCAGGGAATCATCCCTGGGCCCCCTGATCCGTTTCCCTTCTTTGCAGTTTACTATCCGGTGATCATCTACCCCGCTCAGGACAAGCACGAGATCACGCCTCTTCATCTGGCGCCGTCTGTGGGAAACGATCAAAAAGTCAGTATGGTGCGAAGAAGTTCAGGGATGAGATCCACCGGCGAGAGGGGGAAAGGCCATGATAGCGGCGGGGGAAGGCCCCTCTCAGGCCTCGCAAAATCCCCCCTCTAATGCCAGTACCCCCGCCAACGGACCACCCCCTCTCCCTACGGCGGTAGAGCTACCACTCAACGGTGGTGCTGACGCCTTCCAAGCCCTCAACATAAAACTGGATATCCTCGTAGAACTCATGAGTGTGAGCGACGTCACGCGGTTCGGGGAAGAGCGGAGAAGACGCGGAGCGCGCGTACTTCTCTTTTTTTTTGGTGTTTGTTTGCTGCAACACAGAAATAAGAGAAGAGAGAGAAGGGGCCACCACGGGGGATTGCTCCGGCGGGGCGAGCGGGACAAGTGTGATATAGCAAGATATGTGGGTTAAACGGCCATAGCGGGAAGTAACTCGCCGCGGCCTCGGGGGGACGGGAATGGTGCAGAAATTAAATAACAAGAATTGAAACGGCCATTGGGGAAGTGACTCGCCGCGGCCTCGAGAATATGAGCAGATAATAAGATGACATAATATAAAGAGAATACAAAGAGCGGGAATTTAAACGGCCATTGGGGAAGTGACTCGCCGCGGCCTCGAGAACATAAACAGATAAGAATATAACGTATAAGAACGTGAATTTAAACGACCATTAGGGAAGTGACTCGCCGCGGCCTCGAGAATATGAGCAGAATATAACAGAATATAAAGAGAATATAAGAACAGAAATTTAAACGGCCATTGGGGAAGTGACTCGCCGCGGCCTCGAAAACAAGATGTGATCGCCAGGGGCCGAAAGACCCCAAAATAAGAAAGTGATCGCGCCTACCTCAAGAGCGGGAGATGGCGGGTTGCTTCTTCCTCTCCCTCCGGTCGGCCGACGGAGAGGGCTTTCCTCGGCTACCCTTGCAGAACAACGACAAACAAATGACAAGTGGATTAGAAAGATGGAGGTGTAGTATTCAAATCCTTGCGATAAAAATAACGAAATGATGGCAAGACACACACCTGGTTGGTGTTATCTTTTAAACCCCTCTCGGACTCGAGTAGGAGGAAAATGAGATGATGGATGTAAGAAGTGTATAAGAAAAGGCGCCCTTATGAAGGGGGATAGGGGATGCAAGATGATGAATGCAAAAGAACTACGAAGAAAAGGAAAGAATTGGCTTATTGGATGTGCCGATGGTGAAATCCGGCGGAGCTCCGGCAGCGTGGGGACGACGTGGAAGCGCGGTGGATGAAGACGACCTTCCTCTCGCGAGCGTGAGCACCCGAGAAGCCGGCAGAACCTCCACCTACAAAAGAACCCACGGGTTAGAAAATGACTCCGTAGCCTCTGGGCTCCGGCAGCCTATCGGATCACTTCGAAGCTCCCCCAGAACTGAGGGGGTGGGCCTCTATTTATAGAGCTACGGAGGGTGGAGGCGTCCAGGACCCTGGACACCTCCATCAGGGCCGAATTAATATTTTATTCTATTTTTATATATTTTTTTGGAATACTTTTGTGGAGGCGTCCAGGGCCCCGGACGCCTCAAACAGGTCCACCGAAAACCGACGACGGCCGCACGCGGTTTGGCACAACGCGTGGTTTTGTGAGCGGCGACTCGTGATTCAGAAATGGGCGCGTCCACGGGCCTGGACGTCTCTCTAATTTGGATTTTTTCACACACGACAAACCGTCGTTCGGTGGCCGGCGCCCGTGAGAGAGTTGATGGAGGCGTCCAGGGGCCTGGACGCCTCCAAAAATATGTTATTTTTTATTTTAATTTTGTCTTTTATGCCAAGGCTGGCATTTTAATTTTTTATATTTATTTTTATGGAGGCGTCCAGGGTCATGGACGCCTCCATTAATATATATATTTTTTTATTTATTTATTTGTTTTTTTATGCCAACTGGCATTTTACACACATTTTTTATTTTTGTTTTTATGGAGGCGTCCAGGTCTCTGGACGCCTCCATTAAAATATATATTTTTTATTTGGTTTTGGGCCCTGAGAAAAAAAATAAAATAAATTAAAAACATGGGGGTGTCCAGGGCCTGGACGCCCCCATTAAGACCTACCCTGGTCCTCAGATCAGGCGTCGGCGGCCGCCCGGCAGACACCCTTCTTGATTCCGGAACCTCTTGGTGCGTCTGACTGGTGTTGATGCCGTCCGAATGCCGTGACGAGACGATTACGGATGCCGAAAAAGGTAGAAGAAGACCCAAGAAAAGGAAGTACTCAAGTGATTCGAAATGCGTAAGCCGTCGCGGGCCGTCGTATAGTAATATGAGACTTTCTCAGGAGACGTCAAGAATGGCGTGTCTACAGCTGCCCCGCCTTGGCGTCTGCTTTGCAAGGGAGCGATACGTAGTGGAATGGTATCGAAGTGGAGTGAAATGAAGTGGGAGCGGACTGATAAGTTGATGCCAAGGTGTGATGAGACACGCTTTTGACGTTACTGTTTGGAATCTTTCTGAAGTTTCAATGAGGCGACCTTGAAGAAGGTCTTTCAAATATTGACGATTGCTTGGACGGAGATCAAATAAGGGAGGGTGAGATGTGCGCTCAGGCACGAAACAAAAGAGACCAACTTCTCGGTGTGGAAGTACCTGGGTCATAAACCGGAGGTTTCACCTTTGGGGAGCGGTTACCAGCCAATGTGGAAGTGCTGCAGCCAAGGTGGGTCAAACAAGGTCAAAAGTAAAGGAATATCTGAGGGTCTGTCCAAACAAGGGTCTCCTTTGGAAGAGCAGCGTAGGGCTGTCTCAAGGAAACTCAGTATTTCATTCGGAGTGGAATATCTCATATTTGTAGGAATTGAGGCACAACGGCCTTCGCAATTGAATCACTTGAATGATCTTCCGCAATAAATCAAAATCCTATATGAATGCATGCTGGGTTAAAATAAAAATTTAAAACAAACTAAAATAGAAGATAGCCAAGGATAATATTGTCAACTTGTTAAGAACGGGTCAGGATACCGATCCGGTGAGCCGACACTGGGCTGGGGCCCGTTTATCCGCGCACCAACTCACTGAATGGAACCGTCGTCCCCATGCTACCACAAGTTAACGGCCTATCCGTACAACCCAAATTCTTCCGGGATCATCACCGTTTTTGTTGAAGGGGAACTCAAATCCCAGATTTGTTCGGGTCGCAAGGTCCTTGACATGTTCTAGTAGCGTAGGTATCGTATACTATGGTGCATGACATGGTGGGACCAACTATTGAAAGGTGGGACAGGAGACTGGACAAAGACGTCCGTTAGTAAAACCTGCACAGGCCAGCATGGATTAATAACATCAGAAAGTAGCAGAATCATAGCAGAATCGCACCACAATGGGAAGGAGATCTAGCCAAAATCCCGACATTGACCGCTGATGTGACATGTTCTGTCCTGTAGCGATCTTCCCTTCCTATAAGAACTCCCCTTAGGCTAGTTCATTCAGATGCACTAAGGTGGGTTTTGGAAGCTCAGGAGAGGAAGGAGAGGAGAATCTAGAGATTTCAGGATGGAAGGAGAGTCTTCCCGCGTTATGAAGAGGAGCAGGCCTAGCAGCGAGATCAGGCGACTCTCCGACCTCGAGGGTCATTTGAGTGGGACGATCATGTCGCATATGGTAAGCTGATTCATTTCAAATTTTCCATGTGAACCTTCTTCTTACTTCCTTCATTTCTTCTTTCTTTGCTCTTCCAGCCATATCCACTCTTCCCAGGCCCGAGGAAGTTTTCCAAACTGCCATGGCTTTCAAAGCTAACTTCCAATATCTCCATTGGCATGAGGGCCATACTCTCGAAGTGGCATCTGCAGGGGCTCCTTATTCACGCCAAGCATTACGAGAAGATTCGTATGGACTGGGCGGCTATGGGCGCACTAGTGGAGATCTGGCATCCCCAGACCCACACTTTTATCTTCCCGACCTTCGAGGTTACCATCCTCCTCGAGGAGGTGGAACTTCTGCTCGGATTGAAGAAATTCAAGAGTGACGGGAGGGTGAAGGCTATGCGGATGCTGACACGGGGGACTTCTGAAAGCGTCCTTGGAAGCTTCATGCCGCCCGACGCAGTCCGAAAGGTCCGTACTCAAAAGGGGATCGATCTCCAAAAGCTCGCGGAGTGGGTCATGGACGCCCTGAGAGGGTCACCAGACGATGACTATTTGGAGGGAATCATGAAGGGGTTCACTATCTGTCTGGCGGGTGCTCTCTTGTTTCCTCATACCGACAACATAGTGGAGGAGGATCAACTAAGTGCCATTCGCGGGATCTGGAGTGGAAAGAGGGTGGGACCCGCCGTCCTTGCCTATCTTTACAGCGGCCTTACTGCCTCGAGCATGGGTAAGCCTCCTTTTGGTTGCGCACTTGTCTTGAATTGCTGGCTTGATTTGCACTTCAAATTCGACCACCGCGAGGGAATGCCAACTGCTTCGAAGCTCTTCCAACAAAGCCCGCTTCACCACATAGCCGACGTGTTAGGCTTCGGTGGTACTGTAGTGAACCGCGTTCCGTGGCTGAAGAAACGTGAAGACTGGCGGTCTCACTTCCGCACCGTGACACAAGGCTTCTTTACTTGCGCACCGGCATGTTTGCTTTCGCTAGATCTCCTCATGAGGCCTTCTCCCGAAGTTGATCTTCAACTGATCGGCGCGACCGAGTTTGTCCTTTATAATGCGCATCGGTGCTGCCTCCAGATTGGCATCCCACGCCATTCGTTCCCGCCACCGACTGGCATCGTTCCTTTGAAGAAAAGGGAGTTGGGCACTGAAGCAGACGCGAAGGAAGCGAAGGCCATTAAAGCTCCCTGGAAGACAAGTGTTGCGGGAAAGGCCTTAGCGCACGTGGTGGAAGAATGCGAGCCGTGGAGGGCTTATGTAACCGAACTGGGGAAGTTAAGGCCTAAGGCGCCTAAGCCCCTGATGTAGTTCACTCTGCTTTTCTGACTGAATAAAATCTGGTATTTGGCAGTTTTGGACCAGTTCCGTTAATTATTATTGTCTTTTTTGTGGTTTTTCTTTTTCTTTGTGTTTTTATTTTTTTGTTTGGATTATATACATACTCTTATATTTTTTACTTTTATTATATATATATACTTTTTTTTTGAAAATTTTTTATTATGGGGGCGTCCAGGGGGCTGGACGCCCCTAATTTCTTTATTTTTGATTTTTTTAAGTTTTTTGTCTTGGGGGCGTCCAGACGCCTGGACGCCCCTAATTTTTTTATTTTTGATTTTTTTTAAATTTTTTGATTTGGGGGGCGTCCAAGGTCCTGGACGCCCCAACGTTTTATTTATTATTTTTTTGTTTTTTTTTGTTTTGGGGGCGTCCAGGCGCCTGGACGCCCCAAATTTTTGAATTTTGAAAAAAAAATAAAAAAAGGTGGGGGCGTCCAGGCGCCTGGACGCCCCAATTAAAGTGGATCCTATATATATGGGGGGGGGCCTCACCCCCTGCTCATTTGTACTGTTCATTCTGACGACCCAGTCACCCCAGACGACCCATTCTTAGTCCCAATGGAGCGAGGAGGATCGAGCCAGGGTCCAGCGAAGCGGAAACGACGGGCTCGTCGTCCGAGGAGGCTGAGGGATGATGCCGAGGAGGCTGCTGCGGCGGAGGAGATTGCCGCGGGTGAGGAGGCTCTTCCTTTGGCCTTGGAGGCTGCAGTGGATGCTGGCGACGCGGCAGAGGACGAGCACGATCCGGTAAGCCCCTTAGACCTCCATTCTATTGGTTCACTGGGTTAAAAGGGCGGACGAGAGGCTGTGTGGAGAACGCCGGGTGTGAGGGAAGGAGGCGTCCAGGGGCCTGGACGCCTCCACATTTTCTTTTTTGTTCTCTTTTTTTAATTTATTTATTTTTTTGTAAATAATAAAAAAAGAATTAAAAAAAAGGAGGCGTCCAGGGCATGGGACGCCTCCATGATAATATATATATATTTTTTATTTATTTTTGTTTTTGTTTTTTGGGTTTTTCTAAAATTAAAATAAAGAAGATGAAATGGAGGCGTCCAAGGTGTTGGACGCCTAAAAAAAAATATAAATATTTTTAAAATAAAAATAAAATAAGATGAATAAGTAGTATATACAGTGTTATTGTTTAATATTATTCATGATGCTGATGTATTTTTTATTGGTTTTGTGGTGTGCAGGGTGTGATGAAAGGACGGATCAGCTGGTCCCTGGTGGTGGCAGCATACCGCGGGCTGCCGGACTTCCAGAGGGCGCGTGTGGACGCCATGGGCTTTGGAGCTTTCCTTAGGATCGAGCCCTTCCGGCTCGACCTTCCTCTTATCCAGGCATTGAGGGAGCGGTGGCACGCACCGAGCCGGGCGTTTCTGATGCCCTGGGGGCACATGGTGCCGACACTAGAGGACGTGGCTCGGATCACCGGGCTACGGGTTGACGGAGAGGCGGTGAGCGGGGTCACCTACCCCGACTACCGAGAGAGTGCCCTGGACCTGCTGTGGTTAGAGACGAGCGTGACTGATAGAGACAGCAGGGTAGTCGGCCGAGTGGAGATCATGGAGGCGCTCGGATTCGTTGACCCGCGCCAGCGGGTTAGCGAGACTGGGGCGGAGTTTCTGGCACGATTGGAGGGAGATGCCCGCGCAGCTTTCACCCAGGATCCGAGCGAGAGGGAGCTGGTGGATCTAGACCTTCGGAGGTTTCTTTTCTTCTTCCTGGGCCGCCTTCTGCTGGGGACGAAGGGGGATGGCATCCACTGCCGTTTCCTCGGGATCTTGGCGGATCTGGACAGAGTGGGACACTACGCGTGGGGAGCGGCTCTGCTTGCCCATTTGATTGCTGATCTCTCCCAGACTTCGGAGAAGGAGACGACAGTCAGCGGCTTCGCACCTTTTCTCCAGGTACACAATTTATTTATGCATTTTCACAGTTAAATATGCAATTATTGTACTAATGATATATGATGAATGCAGGTGTAGAGCTATTACTATTTCCCGATGGGGAGGGCTAGGCATGGGAACAGGAGGGCCGTGCCTCTGGCGCGGCGGTGGAGGCCGGTCGTGGTTGCAGCACCCCACGGCTACCAGCTGGCGTCGCTTCGTCGGGAGCTGAGCGAGTATCCCGAGGCCATGGTATGATGCGTATGATTTTTTTGTGTTTTTATGCATGTGACTATCATGATGTATGCATGGTGATGCAGGTGGTGTGGAGGCCCTACCTGGGCATGGGCGATGCTGGCCAGCCCTGGGTTGTAGCGGGTCTTCCTCGTTTCAGGCGGGACGTGTGGGTCCATTGCCTGAACGAGATCGAGCCGCTTCGGCTGAGGCTGGTTATGAGGACGTTGGGGCTAGCCCAGGAGTGGGTTGATGTAGAAGAGCCGGCCCGCATCGGGCGGAAGACCAAGGGGAAGGCGAAGGTCGTGGACTGGCGTACGCGCTTCCCAGCACAGTACCAGGACTGGCAGCAGGGCGGGGTCCCAGTGGTGTCCCATGTACAGGACAGTACTGATTACCTGAGACGGTACCGGGCTACGTATGGGGACCGCCTCTTCCTTGGTGGTATGGCAGGGGTAAGTGAAATGAGAATGCTTCACTCTTCTATATGTATATGCATGTAACACTAACTTATGTGCAATGCAGGATGCTCGTGATACCATGATCGCCGACCTGCGGGCCCAGTTGGCGGACGCCAGGCGACAGTTGGTGGCCATCCGACAGGAGTTGGAGATCCTGGTGAGTTTATGTGATGCATTTTTTTTGACCTGGATTTTTGATGCTTAGCCTTTGACTGACGTTTGCCCCGTGTTTCAGCGGGCCCACCAGACAGCGGCAGCCGGGACGGCTGGTGGAGCGGGTTCCAGTTCGCGGGGCCCTCCTCCGGAGGTTTCTGCCCTCCAGGAGCAGCTGGCGTATGCGGTGGCTCGGGCTGAGGAGGCCGAGCGTGACCGCGAGGCTCGAGTGAGTGCTTGCCTGACCTTGACTCTCTTCTGGCTGCTTTCCTTCTATCACTGTTGTTCTCTTATGGTGCACGCGTGCTTTGACAGGTGGCCGAGATCCGAGAGGCCCTGGCGCGTGCTGTTCGTGCCGAGCAGGAGCGCGACGCTCGGGTGGCGGAGCGTGACGCCCGGATTGCAGAGCTGGAGGAGGAGCGTCGACGGGAGGCTGAGGAGCTCCCTCGCGACGTAGTGGATCTGCGGATCGCCCTCGAGCTGTCGAGGAGAGAGGCGATGAGGGAGAGAGAGGAGAGGGAGAGGGATAGGGAGAGCGTGGAGAGAGAGAGGGATAGAGAGAGAGAGAGAGGGAGGAGCGACAGCGGGATCAGACCGAGAGGAGGGCTCTAGAGGCCCAGCTGCTGGAGCTCCGATTGAGTCTCGGCACGGCGGAGGGGAGGCTTCGGGAGAGCGAGGAGCGGTACCAGAGGGCGAAGGAACGCGGGGCGCGACTTCGTCAGTCTGGTTCTTTTTCCATGGGCAGCTATCTGGTTTCTTCGGCCGAGGAGCGTCGTCGCGCTTTCGAGGCTGGAGTGCCACCGCAGGGCGAGGCGAGCACGGCTTCTCAGGGTTCGCAGAGGCCCCCTAGGGATCCCCGGCAGAGGAGGGAGGAGAGAGATGACCAGGAGGGTGATGGTGAGAGTTAGAGAGTTGCTTGTACACGTCACCCTTCTCACTGTATGATGTACTTTCGGCTATTATATGAAATGAAAATGGCTTTCTTGTGTTGTGTGTACTTTTCTCTCTCCCACACCTTCTTCTTTGCACTGAGTTGTCCTTCGAGGCACGCTCCACGAGACCTTACCCTGAACAGCGGGGAACTACGCTTTGCATGGGGGGATTCTGTTTCCTTTCTCCCCCTTTTGGGCGCGTCCAGGCGCGAGGACGCGTCTTAGTCCCTGAATTCAAATTTAAAGCGTCGGTTGGCCTTTCTTCTCCCGTGCCTTACCCGCAAACGAGCCCGCCTTCCGCCAAAACTCGCTTGCCCCTTTTTCGTCTTCCTCCTCTTTTGATTGATGGAGTTCGGTGGGCCCGATCATGGTGAAGGTGGAGAGGGACGAGGAACTCCTCGCCCGAGGAGGGACGCGCCAGAGCACGGAACGGCGTCTATGGAGGAGGAAGGGCCGCTTCGGGCCCCCGAGGGACCCGAGGGGCCCGATGTCACGGAGGGAGGTGAACACGGTCTGGTAGGTGCTTGGTTTTCCCTCTCTTTGATCCATTTTGAGTTTTGAAGCAAACCGTGCGAGGGGGGAAAGGGTTCGGCGAGTGTTGCACTTAAATGATGGATGCGTCCTAGACAGGGGACGCGTTCTTTTTGACTGATGTGGGACCCCTTTCTTGGTGCAGGACATGGCAAGGACCCTGGGCCTGGCCGATGAGTGGGCGAGTGCGGACGAGCCGAGCCGCGTCAGGAGGGAGAGTCGCGGCAAGGCGAGGCTCGAGGACTGGCCCGTATGTCTCCCTGGACAGCAAGGGGGTGTACTGGTGCAGGACAGTGCCGACTTCCTGCGGCGGCAGAGAGAGAGTTACGCGGGGCTTCCCCAAGCTGGGGACACGCGTGGCATCGGCGGCTCGCGCGCCCAACTGTCAGAGACTAGGCGGCAGCTGGCCGTCGCTCAACATGAGCTGTCGCTCCTGGTAAGTTACGTGCCGCACTTTTAACTTCAGATTTTGGAGTTTCACTGACGGCCGTTGTTTATTTTGTTCCAGCGTGCCCAGCAGACAGCGGCGGCGGGGATGATTGGTGGTGCATCTTCCAGTTCCTCGGCCCCTTTTCTCGAGATTGCCTCCCTCCGGGAGCAACTTGCCGGTGCGGTGGCTCGGGCGACCCGGGCGGAAGAGGAGCGTGATGCCTGGGTGGCGACTGTAACGGAGCTGCGGCATCGTGGTGAGGAGAGGCCTTCTCCAGACATCCTGGAGTTAAGGGTTCTTCTGCAGATGATGAGGAGAGAGGCAGAGAGAGAGAAAGCCGAGAGAAGGTCCGAGCGACAGCGGGATCAGACCGAGAGGAGGGCCTTGGAGGCCCAAGTGAGGGAGCTCCAGCTGGGCCTTCAGGCCGTCGTACAGAGGCTAGGAGGGATGGAGACGCGCTACGAGAGAGCGCGAGAGTTCGGGGAGCGACTCCGTCAGTCCGGTCGCTTTGCCGCTAGTGGCTTCTTCGCCACGCCAGGGGAGGAGCAGCGAGTCACTGCTGCGGAGCAGGCGCCAAGAGGCGAGGCAGGTGCTGCTGCACGAGGATCCCGGAGACTTCTGAGGGACCCTCACCTCGGGGGAGAGGAGAGGGACGCCTAGAGGGACGAGCATGAAATAATGGCAAGAGCTGGCGAGCTAGTGGACCCGCCACCTCTCTATGATTGTAGTGTTTGTGACAGCTTATGTAGAATTATGAATGGAATGATTTGATTTTCTGCTGCTTGTTTGTTCTCTTGTGCGTTCCTTCTTCCCTACACTTCTTCTCCTTTGGCACTGTTTCCATGTGATGGGTCTGCCGAGACTCCACCCCAAGCAGAGAATCGCGTCTTGTTGTGACCATTTTCCACGGGAATCTACCGTCGAAGTCAATAATGACGGCCCTAGTCCCTTTTCCCGGATGTTGTGTCAAATTTTGCGGACGTCCTCCAAAACATGATAGGGTTTCCCTAGACAACATAGGGGGCTAGTCGTCATATTCTTCGTCCAATCAATCACCATGTGCGAGCGGTGAAGTGACATACGGGACCGCATGGCAGGTTCCTCATTGCGAGGGCTATCATTAACAGGTGATGGAGGCAATCTTGGCCCGCACTCCTTCCATTTCTATAAATTCTTGTCCCTTTTATCTTCCCAAGTATATCGAGAGCTAACTCGAGGAGCACAAGTTCTCACGGGAGAGGAGGAGTTCAAAATTCCGAGAGTTGGATGGAGGGCGAATCTTCCCACTCCTCGAAGAGAAGCAGATCCAGTGGTAGTAGTTCCAGGAGGCTTTCGGACCTCGAAGGGCACTTCAGTGAAAGGGCTCAATCACAACTCGTAAGCCAAGTTTTCCTACCCCTCTTCTCATTCTTTCTTCCTTTCTTCTGACCAAACCTCACCTCCATTCCTTGTATGTGTAGGTTGTGATGAAATCACAAATCTTATGGGAGTTGGTAGTAGCAGCGTACAGGGGCCTCCCAGATTTTCAGAAGGCGAGGCTAGACGTGATGGGATTTGGTACCTTCCTTCGGATCGAGCCGATCAAGCCTGACCTGGTTCTGATCCAAGCCTTGTGTGAGAGATGGGACCCAGTGAGTCGGGCATTCCTGATGCCCTGGGGGCACATGGTGCCCAGCTTGGAGGATGTGGTCCGGATCACAAGCCTGAAGGTAGAGGGCGAGGCAGTGACCGGAGTCACTTACGCGGACTACAGAGAAGGTGCCCAGAAGTTACTGGGTTTGGACCTAGATGGTCGGAAAAATAGGTCGGTAGCTAGGGCGTCCCTCATGGATGCATTAGGGCTCACCGACACTCGTCGGCGGGACGATGAATCCTCAGAAGAGTTCATGGAAAGGATGGAAATAGGATGCCGTGCCGTGTACTGCACAGATTTCGGCGACTGGGAAAGATGCAACATAGATTTGAGGAGATTTCTCCTCTTCCTTTTGGGGAGATTGGTGCTGAGCTCGAAAGGGGACGGTATCCAATGTTGCTTCCTGGAGCTGCTGTCAGACCTTGAAAGAGTAGGGTATTATGCCTGGGGAGCCGCCATGCTGGCACACTTGTTTGCAGGCCTATTCCAAGAAACGGATCGTGAGATGACTGTGAGTGGTTTCACACCATTCATCCAGGTATTTTTTGTTTTGCTTGTTTTGTATTTTTTTGTGTTTTTGCAAAGTACTGATGACCTGCGCCGAGCAGCTGTGGAGCTATTATTACCTCCCTATGGGGAGAGCTCGACATTGGCGACCCGTGATGGTGCCGTTAGCCAGGCGGTGGGAACCCATCATGAGTGCGGCACCCCTAACCTACCAACTGATGGTGCTAAGGCGGGAGCTACAGGAGTTCCCTGCAGCGATGGTAAACTGGAGACCCTACTCAGACATGGTCGATGCCGACCAGCCGTGGGTTCTAGCAAGTCGTGCCCGGTTTGGACGGGAACTGTGGATGCACTGCCTGAATGAAATCGAGCCGCTTCGGCTACGATTGGTTATGAGGACTTTAGGACTGGCTCAAGAATGGGTGGATTCAGCTGCGCCACCTCGTGTCGGGAGAAAGACGCGAGGACCGGCGACCTGCATTGACTGGCGCGTGCGGTTCCCTGAACAGTATGAAGACTGGCAACGGGGTGGCACGATTGTAGAATCACAGGCACGGGATAGCGAGGACTACTTGCGTCTATATAGGACAAAGTACGCAGAGCGGCTCCAACCCCGGGGACTTGTGGAGGTAGGTTTCCCCTTTTCTCTTCTCTTCTTTCTCCTTTTCTTGGTTTTCTGGTGAAAATGCTGACTTGTAAGGCTGCAGGATGTCCGGGATGCCATGATAGCGAATTTACGAACTCGCTTGGCAGAGATGGAACAACAGTTGGGCGATGCCCGCGGAGCTACGAGCGCCTTGGTAGGTGTACAGTACGTTCCTAATTAAAACCCCAGATTCGGATGTTGGCTGCTAATTCACGCGGTCGTAGCATGCCCAGATTGGCGCGGCTTCCCCAGCGATGGGAGTGGGTGGTGCCTCTTCCAGCTTGTGGATTCCCACCTCAGAACTTGACTTGCTTCATGAGCAACTTGCTCACGCCACGCAGCGTGCTGCGGAGGCAGAAGGGATGCTCTCTATACAGGTAAAAGTTTCAGTGTTGAGTTCTCTTGGTTTACGCCTTATCGCGTATCTGAGATGGTACACTTGGCAGGAAAAGGAGACGGAAGAAGCGCTTGCCAAGGCTGCGCAGAAGGAGGCTAGGATAGCAGAACTGGAGAGGGAACTGCGGCGTCATTCTGATGACGACTCCTCTAGGGATGCCGTAGAACTGAGGATCACTCTCCAGTTGGAGAGGGAAGACCGCGAGAGAGAACGTGCAGAGAGAGAAAGAGACGCAGAGAGAGAAAGAGCCAACAGATTGACTGAAAGGGAGGAACGAAGGGCCATGGAGGCCCAACTATTCGAACTCCGAATCAGCCTTGGTCTTGCTGAACAGTGGCTGAGAGATGGTGAGGAGCGCTACCGAAGAGCACGAGAGCGTGGCTTTCGTGTTGGTAGCTTCTCTGCTGCTTCCGTAGATCAACGCCGGGATGCGGGAATAGGAAGAGGAGTACAGAGCGGTAGGAGTACCGCTTTTCGTAGTTGGGTAGCACCTTTGAGAGTGTTTTGCCCGGAGAGTAGTGGGACGAGTAATGCAGAGAGAGAGGGCGGAACTTGATGTAATTTTTTTTAGTTTTTGGAATAAAATATAAGGTTCGGTTTGTTTGTTTTTCACCTATGCTTCAGTTGCCTGAATCCCTGCACATATCACTGAAACAAACAAATCAGAATTTCTGTTCTGACTTGGCCCCTTGCTCAATAAGCAAATGGTCACTGCGACTGTCCTTGATAATTGGTCAAGGGGCCAAGCCTTTATTAATAAAGGCAAGATAAAGATATGATGATGATAAATGCGACAGGCAAGCACACGAATGCAAGTGGTATTAAAAGTGAGATGCTGCACGCAAATGCAATCATGCAAAATTGATTTGTTTTCTTTTTAATATTTGGCATTTTTTTTTGTTTTATCATAAAAAGATTTTTGTTTGCAAATATGTACATTTTCTCTTTTTCCTCTTTTTTTTGTTTTTTATCATTTCAATTTTTTTGTTGCTAACGCCCGGCAAGCACCCAAATGGCACCTAACCTACGTGAGAACAGGGGTTTCTTACTAACCTCCCAGGTATCCTAAGTGCACATCTAGGTTGATTTGGGCCTCTAGACCCCTCGAATGATGATCCCGCCGGCTAAGACTTACCCTGATGACAATACCGTCATGCCATGCTTAGGCTCCCAGTCGCTTCCGACCACAGGGATTCACCCAAAAGGTGTTCGAGGTAAATGATTTGCCCGACCCGGGTCTATTTCCTCACAACTCTAGATGGTATAAGATGGAACACCCTGGAACCCTAACGACCAACCGCGCGACGCTGACCCGGAATCAGACGCCGTCGCACCCATAGGTGACGCGCTTGCATTGGCCTAAGCCCGAGGTTAAACAAGAAGACATCAAGGTGGTAAACAGGGGTCTTGACCAGCCAGAAACACGGAGACTCCTTCGCAGCGATAGCTTTTGCTTTTCAAAGTAGGCAACCAAATGTGTATATTAAAATAAGGTCGCAGACCCTAGGCAGTTTTCACCTTTCAGAAACTCCATCGAACTTTCATCTTTAGAGGGAGAAGGAAGAGTGTAGGGGATAAACCTCCTGAGAGGACCGGCAAAGCCGTTAACCCGGCGAGCGAATAAGGGCCCATTAACTCTTTCCTTTCAGACAACTTCGGACCAAATCTCGAGCATTTACATTCCACGGCCCCCTTTGTGGATTCAGACTTTTGCTTTGAGGGGTTCCGTTTATCGCACCAGGCACGGTCACGACCAGGCTTTTCTCTTGATTTTGATTTTGTATTTCTTTTTGTGAGGGAGATAAAGTCGTTTGACGTTTGTGGGCTCCCTTTTCGTATGCCTGCGGGGACACTGCCCTCTTCTCGTGCTCTGATCGATGCTCGAGGAAATGGATCCTACTCTTGCCTTTGGGGTTTGAGTTTCGGTTTCTCATGCTCAGCGTTTTAAGGGCGCCGACTGTCTCATTTGGTCGAAGAGAAAAGAATAAAGATTACAGCTTCCGGAGATCTTCTGGGTGGATTCCCACCGTAGGTGATGCTACCGACTTTTTTGAATAAAATACATAAGTGAGCACATGTTAGCTTCCTTCGAGCGAGCATAGGCTGACGTGGCCGGACAGGGATCTCCACGGTTCTGGCAAACCAAGACCCGGTGCCTACCAAGCCTTAATGGGCCCTATCCTAACATGAAGGTTAATGCAGGGACTTAACTACATGGTGACTGCCAGGCATCGGCATTTTGAATTTTCCATATTTTTAGTGGTTTTCAATATTTCTTTGTTTTTGATGTTTTTATCTTTTCATCATTTTTTGTTTGTGCTAAGGGTAGTATTTCTTAAGATAAAGCCCATTCCAAGGGTGGGATAACTCGGTCCCTTCGGCGTTGATTAGCTTGTAGGCGTTGCCAGGGTACACGGCTTGAATTACAAATGGTCCTTCCCAATTGGGTTGGAGCTTAGAACGCGGACCTCCAGGTTTGACAAAAATTCTTTTTACGACCATCTCACCGACTTTGAATTTTCTCTCAACGACTTTCTTTTGGTAAAAGCGAGCGAGTCTATTTTGATACACACGCGCGTGTTCGGCAGCGGCCAGCCGTTTCTCATCCAAGAGTTCCAACTGGGCGAGGAGTGAATTACGACGATCGTCGAGGGGAAATTCCTCGTCCAATTGTACCCTGAGAGAAGGGATCAGAGTCTCATACGGGACTACCGCTTCCATACCATAAGTAAGGGCAAATGGAGTCTGCCCGGTGGGGGTACGGATTGAAGTGCGATAGGCCCATAGGGCTTCGATAAGTTTTTCTGGCCAGTCTGAAAACTTACTAGACTCGCAGGTTTTTTTGATGATTTTGAGCAATGTTTTATTGGTGGCCTCCGCTTGGCCGTTACCTTGTGGGTAATAAGGCGATGAATGATGCAATGCAATTGCGTACCTTTTGCAGAGGTCCTGTAGGTCCTGAGAAATGAACTGTGGCCCATTGTCGGTGACGATTGTGCTTGGGACGCCGAATCTGGCGAGGATGTTCTTCATGATGAACTTGCAGACTGTTGACGCCTTGATTTCCGCGTAAGCTTCGGCTTCGGCCCATTTGGTGAAGTATTCCGTCGCAGTAAGGATGAAAGATTTCTGCTTGGTGAGGGAATTGGGATCACCTAGGGGACCAATGATGTCGAATGCCCACATGGAGAAAGGCCACGGGGAAGATATTGGATGAAGTGAGGAAGATGGTGAATGGATTTTATCGGCGTGAAGTTGACACTTGACACACCTACGGACATAGACAGCACAATCTTCTTCCATAGTGGGCCAATAAAAGCCTTGGCGAATGATCTTTTTGGCGAGCATCTGACTATTCACGTGGCCACCGCACACACCCGAGTGCGTCTCCTCCACACATTTCCAAACCTCATCGTCACCAAGACATCTTAACAGAATACCAGTAAGGCTCCTCCTATAGAGTAGACCTCCAACCAAAGTATATTTCTGAGCCGCTCTTCTTATGGCTTTCTTGTCCTCTGTGGTGGCCCCTTCAGGATAAGACTGATCTTGGCAGTATTTGACAATTTCATAGAACCATGGTTTCTCTTCATCAGCCAGTTCTTCTTCGGCCTCCGCCAACATGATCTCCCTCTTCTCAAGGATATCTTCCTGCAGGATCTTTCTTGCTATCCTGTCTTTGATGTTTACGTAGGAAGCATCATCGATTGCAGGGGCGTGAAGTTTATAGATGGAAATGGACTTAAACCATCTTCCTAGAGGGAACCTTATGGATGATGCCAATGAGGCGAGGGCATCGGCGAGAATATTCTGATGACGAGGGACATGAACAAAGATCAGTTTGGCGAATAGTTTGGCAAAGGCAGCAGTGAGTTCTTGGTATGGCTTGAGTTTGGGATCGCGAGTGCGATATTTAGTGAGCACCTGGCGAAGGATGAGTTGACTATCACCTACGACTCGCAACTCAGTGATACGAAAAGAATGAGCGAGTTCTAGGCCAGCTAGAAGAGCTTCATATTCGGCTATATTGTTGGTGACTGGAAATTTGAGTTGGTATGCCAATGGGAATGTGAGGCCTTCAGGCGACAGGAGGGCGATGCCGATTCCTCTCCCTTGAGAATTCAGAGCTCCATCAAAATATAGTGTCCACATTGGCTCATCTGATTGGTTGACGGACATTAGTTCCTCATCTGGAAACTCTGATTGGACGGGATCGAACTTGGGAAGAGGATGGTGAGCGAGATGCTCGGCTATGGCATAGCCTTTAATCGCCTTTTGCTGGATGTAGGTGATGTCGAACTGAGAGAGAAAACTTTGCCAGCGTGCTAGCCTATCCGTAAGGACGGATTTCTCCAGAAGGAATTTGATAGGATTCATTCGAGCAATCAAGTGGACCTCGTGAGCCAAGAAGTAGTGCTTCAATTTCTGCACTACCCAAACGAGGGCAGCACAGGTTTTCTCCATGCCGGTGTACTTCTGCTCACAGGGATTGAGAAGTTTGGACAAGTAATAGGTTGCCCGTTCCTTGCCTTCTTCATCAGCTTGTGCAAGGACGGCTCCCACGGAGTCATCCAAGACTGAGACGTAAAGGATCAGAGGTTTTTCTGGTTTGGGTGGAATGAGAACGGGTGGACTAGCCAGATATTCCTTCAACCCTTCAAAAGCTTTCTGACATTTAGAATTCCAGTGGAATTCTACTCCTGGCTTGGTCAACTCGTAGAGAGGTCTACACCTTTGTGAATGTTGGGACACAAACCGACGAATAAACTGTAACCTCCCGATTAAACCTCGGACTTCCCTCAAATTCTTGGGAGGCGGCATATCCCTGATAGCCTTGGCTTTGTCGGGATCTATCTCGATCCCTCTTTTACTCACGATGAACCCCAGCAATTTACCTGACGACACACCAAACACACACTTCTTCGGGTTCATTTTCAATTGGAACTCTCTTGACCTTTGCAAGACCTTAGCCAAAACTTCTGGATGTTCCATCCTGGTCCTTGATTTCACCAATAAGTCATCCACATACACTTCCAGATATATGTGCATCATGTCATGAAATATGGCCATCATCGCTCTTTGGTAAGTAGCTCCAGCATTCTTTAATCCGAACGGCATGACCACGTAACAATATGTTCCCCAAGGGGTAGTGAATGACGTCTTTTCCTGATCCTCTTCTGCCAAACGAATTTGATTGTATCCTGAAAATCCATCCATGAAAGAGAGGGTTTCGTAGCCTGCCGTGTTATCAATCAGCACATCAATGTGAGGTAAGGGAAAATCATCCTTTGGACACGCGCGGTTAAGGTCCCGGAAGTCGATGCAAATCCTGACTTTCCCATCTTTTTTCATGACCGGGACAATGTTCGCCACCCATTGAGGATAAAGAACGACTCTAATGAACCTGGCTTTGTGGAGCTTATCGACCTCTTCTTTCATTTTCAAAGCCATCTGAGGGTGGAAACGCCTTAACCTTTGTTTTACCGAGATGGACCCTGGTTTTAGGGTTAAACGGTGTTCGACCAAGGTTGAATCCAGACCCGGCATATCCTCGTAGCTCCATGCAAACGTGTCCTTATATTCCTTGAGAACCTCAATTAATGCCTCTTCTTCAGAGGGTGGTAGGTTGTCACTTATGAGGATGATCCTAGGGTCTTCCTCAGTTCCCAAGTTGACTTCTTTGGTGGATTCTTCTACGGCGGTTGACGGCTCGTCGAATCTCCTCATTCCACTAGCGTATGCGCCCGCCGCATCCTCATATTCTTCACCCTCATCTTCAGTGGGGCATTCTTCATCCGTGATCTCGTAGACTCCATACCCTTCATCAGATGCACAGTCGCCCTCGCATTCTATTTCGGGTAGCTGGATGGGATTTTCTAACAACTGGGGGATGGCAAGAAGGGCCTGACACCTGGCGGCCAAATCCAGAAGGAATCGACGAGGGATCTGCCTACCCTTGGCTTTCTTCCTAGGTACTACCCTTGGCCTATCATTCCTAGATTGACTGACAATATTTACAGAAGAAGAGGAAGACGAAGAGGATGGTGTAGAATGTACAGGAGAAGACCCCTCAGAGGAGGGGTAGAAAAGGTCGCTCATCGGACCTTGGACGGGTGGTCCGCAAGGCGGTACGCACCCGTGGGAGATGTAGGAGGTTTCCTCAACGAAGATGTGTTGTTGGGGAGTTTGAAAATTGACGTTTTTTTTTCGTTTTCATTTTTAATGACAAAGCAGTGAAAAGAGATTGGAGGAGAGAGGAAAGTGGTTATGGCTAGAGGATTGTGAGGCTCATAGAGCAGATCATGGTTGAAGACCTGGCGCGGGTTGAAAAGCCCGCGTAGGTATGTAAGTAAAGAAGGGGACCTGGGAAGATCATCAGACAATTGTCTGGCCCAGGAAGAAGATATCAGCAAAGGCTGAGACGAGTGGATGGAGAAGATGGCGGCTAATGAGCCGTCGACGGCAATGTTGAGGACGGATGAAGATCCGTCGATGACAGGGTCCTTCTGGCGAGGACGAGGATAGTTTGGAACCTTGGCAAGAGTGGTAATATTCTCTGGTATTTCGGAGATCAATGGTGGTCCTTCAAGCTGCGGAGACGAGAACATCCTTTCCAGTGCAACGGAAATGTCCCGTATGTCGAACCATTTGTCCCACTCGCATTCCGGATCTTTGATCTTGCCTCTTTTGGTGATCCTCGGATATTTTTCAGCCAAATATACAGCATGTGATCCCCCATATGCTTCTCGTGGGTAATCTCCCATCTGAACAACGGGCCCTCTGTTGAAGTGGTTTGATAGAGTCCATGTGAGGGGCTTCCAATCTGCCTTGAACGGTCCTTTGAAGCCTAGGCCAAACCTGCGGTTCGGCCTAATTTCCTTTGGCGGTTTGAGCATACCCTGTAACTGTGCGCCCAGACCTTTTCCTTGTTGATAGCCGATGTTCCTCATAATCTCCCAACCTTTGGAGTGAAAAGGGAGACATGATGTTGTGGTTGCCCTGACCGGCTCCTTTGGTGCTAGTGGAACATGAGATGGATCACGTACGTCCAGCAGTGACAATATGGGCCGATGAGACGGCCAAACAGAAGGCAGAGAGGTGTTGATAGCATCCACTGTGTGAAGGACAGGTGTACTGACCACTTTAATAATTCTCCCATTGTAAGGAAACTTCAGGCACTGATGGTTGGTGGAAGGCACAGCGTCCATGGCTTCGATGTAAGGGCGACCCAGTATAGCCTTGAATGTGGGGTCCATGTCGAGGACATGGAATTCCGTGGGAATTGACATGGGGCCTAGTTCTGCCTTCAGAATAATCATCCCCTGCGGCAGCCTTTTGCTATTGTCATAAGCCGTGACCGTGATCGAGGAAGGTCTTATTTGTTCCTCGTTGACCCCACACAACTGAAGAGTGCTCATGGAGATCACATTTATGGATGCACCCGTGTCCACAAGACACGGGTTTATGGATACCCCATTAATTTTTATTGAAATGCACAATGCATATTTCGAGCTTCCTTGGGAGCGAGCTCGTAGTTGTGAAACATGATGGCTGGTTGTGTGTCTGTTGGGGTCAGGACGGTCGAAATCTTCTCCACGGGGAGGTCTTCATTAACCATGACCTTTTGAAGATATTCATCAAGGCGGCCTGGTGGGATGTGGATCTTTGAAGTAGCTCCAGGATGGAGATCCGGGCAGGTGTCTTGTCCAAGTGTTTCAATAGATCATACTGTGTTCCAGGGATAGCTCTTTCTGGTTGTTCTGCATCATCCTTCTCTGGCTGAGATTGCTCGGGATTCTGACTGTTGTGGGGGAAAACCCTGTGGAAAATCCTTCCACTCCGGAGCACCATTGCCTGCGGCTTTTGTACCTCTGTGGGGGTAGCAGTGGGTTTTAACAGGGGTTTGAGGGGTAGTAGTGGAGGAATGGTTGATGAAGCAGGGGTGATGACGGGAGCAGGGATTCTGATGAGGGGTTTGTTAGGTGGCGGCATGGAGGTAGAGGGGATATCGCGCGGATTATGAAGGATAAGGGGTCTAGAAGGTGGCGGTGGAGACGAAGTAGGAGTGGGTAGGGCTTGAAGTGGGCAATGATTTTGAGGTGGGTGATGGTTAATGAGTGGTTTTGAAGGCATTAGTGGTGATATGGTGGAGAAAGACGGGGTTATGTATGGTTGACGGATGATAAGGGGTTTAGAAGGCGTAGGGGTAAATGTGGTAGAGGTGGATGGTAAAGTGGGGGAGTGAGAGAAGATGAGAGGGTGTGAAGGCGTAGTGGAGAGTGTCGGTTGATAGGAGGTCGGGGTGCGGATGAGAGGGCGTAATGGTAGTGGAAATGGTGATGGCGATATTGACGCGGGTTGATGAGAGAGAGGTGCTACCCGGGCAAGGCGAGGGGGTTGCATGACGATGGGGTTGGAGGAAGAAAGAATGGAGGTACTTTCCTGGTGCCACACCTGCTCTCTCCCGACTTCCGGGAAGGAGGAGATGGGGTTAACCTGATGATTGGGCTGTTGGTGCTCCGGTAATGGATTCTGGATTATGCCCATGTCGGGCTGTTGTTGTGGGGCCTGCTGAGCCTGCTGTTGTTGTTGTGGTTGCTGTTGCTGTTGCTGTTGTAACTGCTGCTGTGGCCTATGAGGAGGTCTCCTAGCCTTGAGAGCCGCGACGTATCGTCTCATCTCATCCCAATCTATTTGATGTTCATCATTCATATCATGGATGTAATCTTTGAAATGGAAGCAGTAATCTACTGTGTGTCCCGGCTGCCTGTGGTAGACGCAGTATTTGGAGGTATCAACATTGGGGGGCCACGCGGGCCTTTCTCTGGGTAGGGCGAGTTGGTTTGATGCCATGAGGGCATTAAAAATGTCTGCTAAGGTTTCCGGCAATGGTGGATAGTAGGCTCTCTTGGGACCGAGCGGCCTCCTTTGTTGCTGTTGGGGACCATAGTTCCCCGGGGGTGGAACTTGGTTGTACTGAAGCGGTGGTTGTTGTTGCTGAGGTTGTGGTTGTTGTTGCTGGGGTTGGCGTAATGGAGGCATATTATCCTGGGGTGGATTATTTTGGGGTGGAGGACGAAGAGGGAAAGGACCTGGTTGAAGGGGAAGTCGGGGCATTTGTGGAGGCCTTGGGTTGACCGCATAGTTGGCATTGTTGACCGCACCCACTTGCTCATTTGTCACGACCCCTTCTGTGGCTCCGCCCGGGACACCAGCGCCTGTCTTTCTGACCACTTTGGGCTTCGACGACTCAAACATGTTCATAATGGGGGAGTCTTTTAACTGGGTTTGGATGTACCGGGCCCTTTCATAGAGTTCCTCCATTGTAGTAAGTTTATTCATGGCCAGGACGTGTCTGAACTGTGGGGTTGCATTAGACACAATCATCTTCACTTGTTCGGGCTCAGAGAGGGTATCCCTTATTCTTTCCGCCAGAGACCTCCATCTATCAGCATATCGGACAAAATCCTCGTCGGGTTTCATCTTTTCGGCCACTAGGTCGGTAATGGAGAGTGAGGGACCGACCCTATCCCTATATTTCTGCAAGAACCTTCTCTGGACTATTTCAAAATTCTCAGCCTCGCGGGGCTCCAAGGAATAGAACCACTCAAGCGCGGGACCATCCAATGATCTCCGAAAGAGGTATGCCAGGGACCTTTGATCATTTTGCCAATAGGAGGACTCATACATGAAGTCCTTGAGGTGAATGAAGGGGTTGCCGGTACCATTGTATCTGCGGTACGTGGGCATTTCGGAGGGAGGAAGATGAATGACGGGAAGGATTGGCAAAGCAACCTCCGGGGTGGCTTTCACGTCCACCATTCTTCTCAGATTTTGAAACTGCTCGTCCATGCGATTGAACCTATTGAGGAGCGATTGGGCGAGCTCCTCTGGAGGTGAAGGTGGCACTTGCCACTGGGGGAGAAACTGTCTCCCGGAGACTTGAGGGGGGAACCCGGAATGAGAGGGAGCTGTCGGACCGCCGACAGTTGGCCCTGGCTGAAGCGGTGTGTGGGGAACAACGGGAGTTTGAGATTGTGACGGGAACTGGAATGAGGGTGGTTGTTGGCTCGCTTGACCTTGAAGCGAGGGAGACTGGATGGCTTGCGCCAATGAGGGAGATGGAATGGCCTGCACGGACTCTTGGAGAGGTGCGATGGCCGGAGTTGATTCCTGGGGCGTGGGGGAAACAGATTTCCCCTTTAGAATGGCCTGGAAGGCCCGGAGCTGTTCAGAGGTGAGCTCCGTGTTGGCGAGGACGCCCAGTAAGAAGAGATATCCTGTGGTGGGGACGTGTCCCCGGCAATAACCTGCACCTCATGCGAGGGGTCATGAGAAGGACCCGAGTCCATAGCATAGACTCGCGGGTCGGCTGACAAACCACGGCTAGGGTGGTTCTCCTCAAAAGACTCGTGAGACATGCTCACAGTTTTCCCAGAACGTAAAAACATACACTAGCAAGTAGGTAGCAGAGATTATCAAACAAGTGGATGCCTTTACGCCCTTTTTTGTGTTTTGATTTTGATGATTTTTTTGTATTTTTAGCGAGATCCGAAGTTCACACAAAATGGGGACCCTAGTTTATTTTTGTTTCACCGCCGTGTCAGCTAGGGTCTCTCGTCTCACCACGAATGAAATGACTAACTCCGGGGAACTTCAATGGTACAACCAGCCCAGTGAACGAAGAGGAGATTCTTCGATGTCGGGGACTTACGGAGGTCCCAGTGTAGGAGATTCTAGTCCGTTGAGAGGAATTCCCAAACGGAGAGTCCTTCCTTCACCGGGAAAGGGTGATCCTCAAAAAAATGAAAAAAGGATAGAAAAGAGGAATGGATGTATGCAATGGAATGCTGACAGATATATAGAGTAAGAAAACAACAGAAATAACAGACATATAATAAACAAACAACCAATCACAACTGATAGTGCTGCCGTGAGCACAACGGGGGCGCGCGCGGGCGCCAAGGTGGAGAGGCACGGATGGTGCCGAACTTGCAAGGGTAGCCGAAAGGAAGCAGTAGAGGTCCCACCGTGATCGCCAATCTGTGAGCGACGTCACGCGGTTCGGGGAAGAGCGGAGAAGACGCGGAGCGCGCGGGCTTCTCTTTTTTTTGTGTTTGTTTGCTGCAACACAGAAATAAGAGAAGAGAGAGAAGGGGCCACCACGGGGATTGCTCCGGCGGGGCGAGCGGGACAAGTGTGATATAGCAAGATATGGGGGTTAAACGGCCATAGCGGGAAGTGACTCGCCGCGGCCTCGGGGGGACGGGAATGGTGCAGAAATTAAATAAAAAGAATTGAAACGGCCATTGGGGAAGTGACTCGCCGCGGCCTCGAGAATATGAGCAGATAATAAGATGACAGAATATAAAGAGAATACAAAGAGCGGAATTTAAACGGCCATTGGGGAAGTGACTCGCCGCGGCCTCGAGAACATAAACAGATAAGAATATAACGTATAAGAACGTGAATTTAAACGGCCATTGGGGAAGTGACTCGCCGCGGCCTCGAGAATATGAGCAGAATATAACAGAATATAAAGAGAATATAAGAACAGAAATTTAAACGGCCATTGGGGAAGTGACTCGCCGCGGCCTCGAAAATAAGATGTGATCGCCAGGGGCCGAAAGACCCCAAAATAAGAAAGTGATCGCGCCTACCTCAAGAGCGGGAGATGGCGGGTTGCTTCTTCCTCTCCCTCCGGCCGGCCGACGGAGAGGGCTTTCCTCGGCTACCCTTGCAGAACAACGACAAACAAATGACAAGTGGATTAGAAAGATGGAGGTGTAGTATTCAAATCCTTGCGATAAAAATAACGAAATGATGGCAAGACACACACCTGGTTGGTGTTATCTTTTAAACCCCTCTCGGACTCGAGTAGGAGGAAAATGAGATGATGGATGTAAGAAGTGTATAAGAAAAGGCGCCCTTATGAAGGGGGATAGGGGATGCAAGATGATGAATGCAAAAGAACTACGAAGAAAAGGAAAGAATTGGCTTATTGGATGTGCCGATGGTGAAATCCGGCGGAGCTCCGGCAGCGTAGGGACGACGTGGAAGCGCGGTGGATGAAGACGACCTTCCTCTCGCGAGCGTGGGCACCCGAGAAGCCGGCAGAACCTCCACCTACAAAAGAACCCACGGGTTAGAAAATGACTCCGATAGCCTCTGGGCTCCGGCAGCCTATCGGATCTCTTCTAAGCTCTCCCAGATCTGAGGGGGTGGGCCTCTATTTATAGAGCTACGGAGGGTGGAGGCATCCAGGACCCTGGACACCTCCATCAGGGCCGAATTAATATTTTATTCTATTTTTATATATTTTTTTGGAATACTTTTGTGGAGGCATCTAGGGCCCCGGACGCCTCAAACAGATCCACCGAAAACCGACGACGGCCGCACGCGGTTTGGCACAACGCGTGGTTTCGTGAGCGGCGACTCGTGATTCAGAAATGGGTGCGTCCACGGGCCTGGACGTCTCTCTAATTTGGGTTTTTTCACACACGACAAATCATCGTTCGGTGGCCGGCGCCCGTGAGAGAGTTGATGGAGGCGTCCAGGGGCCTGGACGCCTCCAAAATATGTTATTTTTTATTTTGATTTTGTCTTTTATGCCAAGGCTGGCATTTTAATTTTTTATATTTGTTTTTATGGAGGCGTCCAGGGTCCTGGACGCCTCCATTAATATATATATTTATTTATTTATTTATTCATTTTTTATGCCAACTGGCATTTTACACACATTTTTTTATTTTTTTATTTTTATGGAGGCGTCCAGGGCCCTGGACGCCTCCATTAATATATATATTTTTTATTTGGTTTTGGGCCCTGAGAAAATAAAATAAAATAAATTAAAAACATGGGGGCGTCTAGGGGCCTGGACGCCCCCATTAAGACCCACCCGGGTCCTCAGATCAGGCGTCGACGGCCGCCCGGCAGACACCCTTCTTGATTCCGGAACCTCTTGGTGCGTCTGACTGGTGTTGATGCCATCCGAATGCCGTGACGAGACGATTACGGATGCCGAAAAAGGCAGAAGAAGACCCAAGAAAAGGAAGTACTCAAGTGATTCGAAATGCGTAAGCCGTCGCGGGGCGTCGTATAGTAATATGAGACTTTCTCAGGAGACGTCAAGAATGGCGTGTCTACACTCGACACCCACTTCCCATTAAGAGAACGTAGAAAGGATTTTTAGGCAAGTTAGGTCTCAGGGTCTTGCTCACTTTTCTGAGCAAATTTCGGGAGTCCCCGCCTGGGAAGATGCTATCGGGATCAACTAGATGAGCCTGAAATCATTGGTGGGGAGAAGGGGAAGGCATTCATTCGTGTGCATAAGTAAACATAGCAAGAAAAAGGCATAAAGCATATAGAATGCAATAATATCCCAGAAGCAAAGGCCAAATGTCCAACTATTTCATTCATCGAGAGAAAGAAGGATACATAAAATATATCCTCCATCGGGCATGAAAAGGAGAAAGAAAATACAGTGGCACCCACCTACAATGGCAAATACTCAGAGCTACTTCCTTTCCCTCTCTTTCTCTCTTCTCCTCTTCGGATGGTTTTCGCCATCCTTCCCTTTCACTCTCACTCGCTCTATTCTCTTCTTCACTCGAGAGACGTCTATATGCTCTTCATATATGATTCCTTGTTTCTGTCTCTTTTTTTTAGCCACTGCTACTCCCTTTTATAGGGGAGAAATGGCTATTCCGGCGCTGCTGGGTGGGTTGAAGTAGTGTGGGTTTGATGCCCACGCCATAAACGTGATCTACGTCTGAATCGGCGTAGCCAATCTGTTCCGGCGCCGAAGTGACGTTGGATCGTTCCATCGATCGTCTTTAACGGTGCCGACTCAAGTATCTTTGGTATTTCACCTTTCACCGTCGGGTAGAAACATGTCGTCTCCTTTCTCGAGGTGCATTGTTGGGCGTGCAATGCGAGCTTATAATCTTGGGGTTCAATGGTCCTTCCCGGACGTGGGTTTTAAGTGATCCCGCGTGACACATCTGACATCAGTTCAGGTTGACTTGTACCTTTCTTGTAATTCTTAGTTTCACTGTCGGGGAGAGCGTGTCGACTCCTTCCCTTA
Source organism: Amorphophallus konjac (assembly GCA_022559845.1). Classification (NCBI taxonomy): domain Eukaryota; kingdom Viridiplantae; phylum Streptophyta; class Magnoliopsida; order Alismatales; family Araceae; genus Amorphophallus; species Amorphophallus konjac. Next base: position 67,258 of record JAHNEJ010001983.1, on the reverse strand, counting down.
GGAGCGTTATCACGCGTGCCGTGTACACCCGCAGTCGGGCTTCTTCATCCTTTCTGGACGTGGGTTTAAGTTGACCCGGCGTGAATCATCTGATGCCAATTCAATGCTCCCATCAATGTTCTGGGGGATTTTCCTTGTATATGGCACCATATTTTAGGTGCCAACATGTATCTAACTATCACCAAGATTTCATCTTACAAATTCCTGAGCATTGCCGCAACACAAAAAAAAACAGTGAACAAATGAGCTCACACTATCAGGCATTCAAGCACTCGCATGCAATCAAAGCGTTCTCAACATCCCGCTTCCTATGCTCCAACGACTTGAAGAATTTCACCACATTCAAAGTTCATCCTTGAAGTTCTTCATCTGAGGAAGCATTAAAGAGGTGGATAATATGTTGTAATGACATTCTAATTTCCTCCTCCTCTTTCATTCATTATAATCATTTGTATTTACTCTTTATTATCCTATTCAAAGGACAGATGGTGAGAGGATTTCTTGCTCTGTATAATCGGCAATGTGTGTGACTTGTTGGTCTGCTGATAACGTAGAAATCAGTAAGGGTGATTAGCCCCTGGAAAGCTAGCTTGTGCAAAACCACCAGAAAAACTAAGTCACTAAGAGTGATTGTTGGTTGGCTGAGACCTGGTCAAAATCATTTGGGCGACTAGCCCCTAGAAGGCTAGCTGGGGCAAAATCACCAGAAAAACTAAGTCACTGAGAGTGGTTGTTCGGTTGCTGAGACATGACCAAAATTAGCTTGGAAGCTGCCCCTGGAAAACATCTATTGTAACATTTGACGAAAGGTTAGTGGAATATCCCAGACGAGTTGCAAGAGGACTTGACATAGGGAAGTCACATGACTGACTGAATCAGTATAAAATCTCATGTTTCTATAGTTTGGTTGCATTGTTACATTTTATATTTCGCTACGCAATCGAGAAAGTTTTCATACATGATTATTTTTAAAAGGCACACCTATTCACTCCTCTCTAGGGTGTGCCTGACTACTAACAAGTGATATCAGAGAGTGCTGGTCTCCTTGTTACAGGTTTAACTACTTAAGAAGCAAGATCCTAATAGTAGCCAAATGGAGAGCAAGATCAACCTCGCTCTGCAAGGAGTACATTCTACCAACCATCCTCCTCTCTTCAGTGGATCCAACTACCACTCCTAAATAATAGGAATGATGAACTATGTAAAGGGGGTAGACTATGATTTGCGGATGGTGATTGAAGAAGGTGATATGAAAATCACCACTCTTAAGGATCAGTGGGGTAGAGCTGAGAAAGACATGGCGTCTCTAAACACTTGTGGCTTAACTCTAATGTTCTACACCCTCAGCCCAGAAGAATTTGATGGAGTATGTACCTACTCCTTCACTAAAGAAATCTGGGACAAGCTACAAGCAGCACATGAAGACACGTCCCAAGTAAAGGAGACCACGGTCAACCTCTTGTCACTAAGTATGAAATGTTTAAGATGGAGAAGGGTGAGACCATCAAAGATATGGAGGCTAGATTCACCTCTTTGGTGAACGAACTAAAGGCTTTGGTTTGTGAGGAGGGTAAAATCGGTATGTCCCTGTTGACATTAGAAATATTGCACACGTGTAATATCAGTTGGCAGCATGTCAAGTCAGACATCTGCAAGCCTGGCCTGGAGTACCCCCAGAAATTTCATTAAAGTTGCCACTATGGTGATTAAAATACTGAAACACATTGATAGTCAAGTCAATGTGTCAAAGAAGCAATTCCAGCTGGTCTCAGCCTCGCCTTACGACGGGAGGAGCTCACTGCACTGCATCATCCCACCCGGTCGTGCCTCTCCAGCAAAGCCGATATCCGGTGAAGTCGTCGTCCATCACGGAAACGATCAAGCCGAAAAAATCACAAAGATAGTCTCTTAAAGAAGAAAAGAATTCCCGGGTGACCATCCACCTGATTAAACCCCCGCAGTGACCTCCCGATCATGAGAAGCAGCTGGGACATATCCGGGGTCACCCCCGAAGAGATAGCTTCCCGAAGGAAGCAGTTCAAGGCTTCAGAGGATAGAAATAGGCTAGGCCATTTAAATGGCCGAATATCACAAGGAGAAGAAAGAATGGGCTAAAAGCATATGAGCAAAGCCTAAATAAACAAAGTGGGCCAAGGAAATGCTCAAATGGGCCAGAAAAAGCACAAATAGGCCAACACATAAGTGAACCGGCGGCCAGCTTCAATCCGGCGGCCAGGTGATCTCCCGCCTGGTGCCGCCGGGTAAGCTCCCGCCTTCTGCCGCCGTTTCAACCATGAGCCCCGGCCCGTATAAACACTTCGATTCAAACACCTAAAAGAAGAGAGATAGAGAAACACAGACATACATGGACAAAGAGAGGAAGAGATAGACGAGAGCACGAGAACGAAAAGAGAGAGGAGGGAGCGGGGAGATAGAGAGAAGGAAGTCGAAGCTACTGCGAAGGTGGGTTTCATCATCGAATAGTGCCTATTCTGGGCTACAGTTTCTCTCCCCTATTGTATTCTTCCTCTGTAACATTTTCTTTTGAATTTCAATGTCGTGTATTGTATTCCAGAAGTTAATAGATGGACTGAAGTTACCTTGCTCATCGATTGCCTCATCTCTACAGACAGCTCCTTAATTAAGTCACTATGACTCATTACTGTCTAGGGGTTTCCATTTTTTAACTCCCAATTTGCTCACAAGCCTTCATCCGGCAGCGGACTCCTTGTTGTCATGATTCGGCGCGTGTAGCGCGCTGGATCGCCATTTCTCAAACCTGGCGCCGGATCGCCCTTATACTCTCTAGCCGCCGGATCACAATGCTTCTATAGTCCCTGTAGCACGTTGGATCAGAGTGGTTTAAGTCAGTCACCGGATAACCCTTCCTCCTTTGGCCGCCACTTTAACCCCATGCCTTCATATCCTCTGGCCGTCGTATAGGCTTAAACCCTCCTTTGTTGGCCGCCGTATCACCCTCCCCGCCATCCCACTGGGCGCCAGGTCCAACCAGGCTCCGAGTCTCCCCCAAGAGCTACAGTAACAGGGGTTTTACCCCAATATTACAATTTTTAAATTTTTTGAGATTTTTCGATCGTCCCACCGAGTCACGGAGATTCGCTATTTATTACGGCGTGACCTCAGATGATCTCGCTAAGGGAATAATATGCAAACCGCCTTGAAGGCGAACAGTGCCCCAATCCTTTTAGACCCCTCGGTCCATGGTTATGCCAACTTTTCTCAAAGCCTTCGTGCATATACCACGGTGCCAGAGAAGGTCAAAATCACTTGGCAAAAAAACATTCATCACCCACTATAAGGTCCTGGGCTGTCATTCTGGCATGCCCATCTTTTGGAGTCCGTCTCAGCTTGCTGTGGACGGGTCTCCTCTACATCTTCCCCAACAGGTTATGGGGTAGGGGGAGATGCTGCTGAAATTCTCTCAAAAATCTGTGATTTAATTCCGTATCATGTTTCCTCGCCTTTCCGCTCGGTTTTCACCCCTTACGGTGGTAACGGCCTCACGGCTACCCATGGTGAATTATGAGGGTATAGTACCCAATAAAGGGAAATAAATTAATAACAAGTGCCACCTCTCGGCATACATTGTCCCGGTGACATACTAGTCCGCCTGAATGTGGTCATGCTAAGTTCACCTCGTGGACTCATCTGTGTGTACCGCAATGTTAAGTGCGGTCCCATAATAAAAGGCAACCACTGATCGACAGCCCTATGAGTGATCGTGGTTACCTAAGGGGTTAGATCGCGGGTTCTCCACTCATCATAGGGTACGAGATTGCCGTTTGGCATAACTGTCTTTCGGGAGACCGTCTCGACATTTTATGGATGAGTTCCCTATACCCTCTCTGATATTCCTCGGGACAGGGGAGGTGCTGCCGAAATCGTCCCTGAACATATCAAATAAACATGTGAATAAATGGTTAAATAAAATCATGATAATATATACTTTCAATCAACCCACAGTAAATCAAAGTTGACTTCTATCTATGGTTCAACTAATCCCAGTTTCTGCACATGATCCCAAATAAAGAAATCAACTCCCATGTGTATATTAGCTTGTATCTGATTGTAAAAGCATATGTATGCATGCTTGCATCTCCTGATTCTCTAGTATATAAAATAGTGATGTGCGGAAGGTCAAGTTCGGCCTAACTGGAGACTCTCACTATGCGCGAGTGTAAAACTCCGCCTCGTACCAAGAACCGGCTAAATAGAATAAGTACCATTATATTGTGTGCTCGCATGTGCAACTAAATACCGTTCTCGCTTTATGAAATAAGCATGCTTTTCATGTATTCCTTCAGCCTCGAGGGATCTTCTATCTTGAGGATTAATCAAGGGTTGTCTTTCTTTCGGAAGGGCATAATTAACGCCATAGCCTTTATGGTATGGCAGACTTTGGGTCCCGACACGATCACCCACTATTGTCTGGTTAGTCAGACGGTGCGCACAATAAATCATCACTCTATGACTGGCACGCCTACACATTAAATAAATAAACAAATAAACTTAATAAACCTAATTCGGGCCCACTTCGGCTAGAGATCTACAATGCATATACCAGGTCCCTGATGACCACGGCCTACAATGGACGACCCGGGGCCAACAGTCCTTGGATTCGCCAGGTCACAAAGGGCATCGGCCCAGGTGCAATGGACGCCACATGACCCTCCAACGACCGACCGTTGTCTCCTACAACTTCGGCCTCAACTCCACTAAAGGCGAGCACGCCTTATAGGCGTCGTAAGACTCGCCTCAGAACCGCCCGACTCTGGAGGAACGGACCCCCAACGGGAAACTCTCCATGATCGCAGAGAAGCGTTACCCCACTACTTGCGTCCTTCCCTACTAAGGGATAGGCTCTCACCGCCAGGACAACCCTTATAAATGGACCTTCATCCGCAAGCGAGAGATATATACACAGATCCAAACATACACACAGAAGACACGAGAATACAGATCTACAGGCATGGCAAGAGAGTTTTCGACTGTGAAGCCTTGAGGTGGAGTTCCGACCGTCTTTCGAGCACCCTTACAGCCCAGCTAGCACTCTCTGAGTGTTCACTAGATATGGCGAGCACTCCTGCGGAAGAACGACCACCCCTCCAGGCTTGCTCAATCGCCTTTCGACTCTCTCGCTCTCTTCTACTTCTCCTTAATCTTCCTCCTCCAAGGCTCTGACTTAAGCATCGGAGGGTTGTCCCCTGGGATAACGCCCGGGACTCCTTCTGATGTCGTTTTCCTGGTGTTTGTAGGCTTCCACGGGTGGCCGAACGATCCTTTTCCAACAGACAAATCTTAAAAGTGTGGTACGAGGACTAAGAACCATAATTCCACCTCTACAGGTAGAAAAATGAATGATAGTGAACTGGTAAGAAAGATCCTTAGATCCCTGCTATCAGAATGGACCTTGAAGGTCACAACTATTGAAGAAGCCCAGGATCTAAACACCTACTCGCTGGCTCAATTGATCGGTAACCTGGCCACACATGAGCTCAAGCTACATAGTTCGAGAGAGAGAGAGAGAGAGAAGACCTCAAGAGAAATGTTGGGTCCCGTAGTGCAAGAATACGGATCTAGAGGGGGGGTGAATAGATCCTTCTGCTAAAAACTATGTCCAATTAAAAACATAAACTAGCACACTGCGGAATTTACAAGATTGATCATATTAAGGAATTTAATCTAAACAGGTTTAAACTTAATTCACTCAATCTCACCGAGCTCACACGATTGCATAACAGAAAAGATACTGAAACACACAATCACAAGGAACAAACCACAAGACACGGGGATTTTTAAGGTGGTTCGGGACCACGACGGGCTCCCTACGTCCACCCCTCACCAAATCGGTGAGGCTTCACTACACGCTACAAAAAGTAGCAACACGGGGACGAACCCCAACACCACACACGCTGCTTCCGCAGCAAACCACACATGAGGCCTTGCCTCAAATTGCTGCCACAGCTGCACGCATGCGCGCGTGCACACACACACACACACACACGGTTGGGGAACACACCCCGCACTAAATACCTCACACGGAGACACAACTCCGTCCACACACACGTAGGACAATGCCTACACAACCACACAGGAGAAAACTCCCAACCACACACGTGGATATACTCCGCACAAATCGACACACATATGACAACACACACACTCGGAGACCCCTTTCTCTGAACATCCACACAAAGTATTCTCTCAAATGTATAAGAATCAAAGACAAATATATGCTATGACCCCCCAAACAAATTCTATAGATGAAAACTAGAAAGATGCATCAAGTAAAAGGCTCCCCCTTCTTCAACAAAATCTGATTCTCCTTGGCTCGTTGACGGATGATCATGATTTAGACATCATCTTCTTCCTCTCCTCGAGCTGATCCTCTTTTCCTTCAAATCCTAGCTCCAATCAAACCTTCATACATCAGAAAAATGATTAGCCTCATAAACCCCTCTCCTCTCAACCTTGTGGCCACACTCCTCCTTCTTCTTCTCTTAGGTAATCATTCAAAACCTTCTACAATCTCAAACAAAAGACACAGAAGTGAAAGATCAAGATAACTCCCTCAGATTTTCAATGAAATGCTTCTGCAGGATGAGAAACCATTCTTGAAGAAAGATGATCGATTCTTGCATGGACAATGCTTGTATCTTGATTTTTCACGTAGCTTCCAGTAGATGGTCGTTTGGTGACTTGAAACCTCTTCTTCCTTCACATACAAGCTCAGAACAACGTGGAAGAAGCCCTTGGGGCAACTGCTGTGACCCTGCACACAAGAGTTAGAACCACAGAAAATATTTCATATTTCAACACTTGATTAGGGTTTATGACCCAAGAGATGGTTTTATATATTTAGAATGGTCAAGGAACACTCAAGAGACCAGATCCATGAATTAGGGAGAGATTTAGAGCAGTTGGAATGGATTGGTTGGACTTTCGAAGCAAGAACATGAAAGTCGTCTTTCACGGCTCTGCATAGGTGTCGACACATGGTGTCGACACCTTGTGCATTCCAGTACACAAAAACCCAAAACAGAAGATCTGGACACTAGGTGTCGACACCAAGTGTCGACACCTGGTGTTCTGGCTTGCTGCCATAACCAGGTTCAGGTAGGTGTTGACACCTTGTGTTGACACCTCTTGGGCATAGCTTCTGAAAATGAGTTCTGGATGCAGGTGTCGACTCCTGGTGTCGACACCTGGTGTCGACACTTGCACCCACAAAAAGCCCAGAGACCCATTAAGCTAAAAATGAAAGCTCCAACTTCACCGTGAGTTTTGGGATGATGAGAGAAGGTTGTGAGGAGTTCTTCCAACCTGCAAAACATAAAGAGAAAATTAGTTTTGCTTCAATGTTAATCTCACAAACCAACCCATTTCATTTCACCTTCTCTGATAGAACCATAAGTACTTGTGAAAGAGTTCCAAGCATCAGTCACCATTGCATGATGCAACTAATTTTGGAATTTAAAGAGTAAGGAGCCAAGCCACGCAAAACAATATTGAGTCACATTCCATTTGATCATCATCCAAACTCATCAATCCACACATCATTACCTTGGGGGCTAGCAATGGTATTTGCATCTCAATCATTCATTTAGCATTACCAAAGTACACATGCATGACATGAGGCTCAATATGACATTTATCCAAGCATGTTTTCCACAAAGGCTTTCTCATTGAATACAAAGCAATCTTACCAAGTGAATATGCAATGTATATGCCTCTTACCAAGTGAATATGTAATGTATATGCAATGTGCTAACATCAAAGCACATATGAGCCTTATAGAGTCATAGATGCATCCACATGATGATATCCCAATAATAACATTGTGTAATCATTTCGACAATCATTTCATACTTCATAGCTAGAGGATAATGAGTTCAAGCACATGAAGACATGAATAATCATTCAAGCACAAGACCAAGCAACAAAGTCATTTTGTAATCATCAAAATCACATACACAACAATCTCCCCCATTTTGATGATGAAAAAATGTTATGCTATAATGCTCTCTCCCCCTTTGACATAATCAGAAATGGGGATCATGATGGGGAATACATGATGGCAGCAAAAACCAAAAACAACATTTTTTTGTGTTTATAAAGAGAACCAATATGCACAATATGTATGAACTAATGGCACAACTGTGAAATATAAATATGGACAATATGGACATGCAGAATGCAAGTAATTTTGATCCAATAGTATTGATCACAGGCAAATAGATATACATACACATGCAATATAGCTCCCCAATTTTATTTAGAGTGAAGGGATATGTGTACGAAAAGTGCAAGTGAGTCATTAAGATCAGAGTTCTCATGATTACACCTACAGGATTGTGCAGATAGATAGGAGAAGACATGCAGCAGGTCATGCAGTTAATCAAATTACCATGTGTAAGTGAGTAACATGAGAATGAATTCTAGCCATATAGATAACCAGATTTTTAATTAAACACAATAATAATTACACAAACTGCATTTCAATCTAGAGAGCAACGTATTGGAGACTTCGCTCTGCCTCAATCAAATTTATCATCAGAATTTTTCACATTGACAATCTGAATTTTTCTAAGAATGATCGAGTTCAAATAATTTATTTTTACGCGAGGAGACACATGGAGCTCATGCCAGAATCCCCGGTTACTCAGAATACTGAACCATTTCACCTCATTTTGAACAGAGATACTTTAGTCAACACTTTTCAGAAATGAACCACATCACGTCTCAGGTGACATGTGCCCAATTTACTCAGTGAAACAAAGCATTGCTCTGCCTTTCATTTCAACCATTTTTTTAAGTGGAGGCAGGCAGTTTTTTCCTCAATTGTCTCTTATCATCCATGTAGCAAGTTGAATTACTTTAGAGTGTTGAAATGAAACTCTTATATCCTTATGAATAACACTCAATTTCACATTATAGTGCATGAAGTGTGCGAATTTGATTTAACATGTATGGAGAAAATTTAACTCAAAACAAGATAGTGCAGCTCCCCCTATGTAAATGCAATAAGCATGAAATGCTCCCCCTGAGAGTTTGATATGAAGCACACTTGTTAAGACTCAGATGCAACAATATTTATCATTGGAGTATTTGGTCTTAGAAGTTTCAAAGGAAGGGGTTTTAAAATATATTAACATGTAAGCATACAATGGAGATATGCAAATATGCAGTGCAAAATGAAAAGGTATGCAATTGTAGTTCTTGAAATGTTGGCCCCAAAGATATGATGCCATTATTGGAAGTATTCATTTTGACATTTATGTAACATGAAATATTCAAAATAATGCATTTTAAAGTATGCACTATATGCATGCTGGAAATGCCAACTATGCAACAAGACACACGATGAGCTTCATCTTCCAAGAGCACTATGTGAATGATATGCAGAAAATGATATGTATATATGCAATGTGATGCAAGATTTCAGATTTCACATGACACTCTATATGCACTTAATGCAACTGATGCATGACATGCATTTTTTTTGTTAAAATGTGAGGACACAATTTTACTTTGAACAGAGAATTCAAAAAATTCATTCAAAGTATCAAAATCATCACATGTGAACTTTTTCTTGAAAACAGTTTTACTTTTATCCAAAGGATGAGTAGCACATTGGTACAGACCACGGAATATTGATCAAATTCAGTCCTCAAAAATTTCAGTCACAGAATAACATCATCATGCTGAGAGAATGGAAAAACATCAATCTCAAAATTTTCAGCTGGCAAGACTCCCCCATAATTAATGCATGATTTCAGAAAATTCATTTAAGTTTGATGCCATATGCATAGATGATTCATGGTACCGGGCGGAGACACATTCTCACGCATGGTGATAGCTTTCAGACAGGCATGACCTGCCCTTCCACATGTCACCATTTTATATACCATGTAATCATTTAAATGATGATCAGAAAAATACAATACAATCCCATATGACATCGGGGGTTTAGCAAACACATGGGCATTGAATAACAATTTCAAATTCACTGTCTGTCAAGAGATGGCACTGGCATCAAGCCCATAGAGGTTTAGCCAAATAATTTATTTTCTCACCTTTGCATTGAGTTACCTTTATTAACATCCTCACATTCTTCACTTTATTCCGCTTGATGTAATCTTCATTAACAAGCTCCAAATCCAATGGAAGTAGATCAAATCTGGCGTTGAAGTCCTCTTGAACTCTTTTCTTTCTCTCCTGCAAGAAATAGAACGATATTAGCCAACGGAATTCCATTGAAACCCCAAATTCGCATTTCATATAAGGCAGCACATAAAGGTGATGACAAGATCAAGAACCCCATGCCAAAACTCTTCCAAAACTCCTTTAGAATATGAAGAGAAATCCTAAGAGTAATGGGGTAAAAGCTCAAACCAATCGGACCTCAAGATGGGCATTACGAAACCCAATACTCAGACCTGTTCCGGATCTGTCAGACCAGGTGTTGACACCGACTTAGGAAACATGCAAAACTGCCTAAGACAGTTAATCTGAGCTCAGAAAAGACATACATGAATTAGACTCAATCTAAGCACATGGAGATACATTCAAACATTAAATTCTTACCATGATTTCAAGGGTTGATGGTCATTATCAAACCTGCACTATAAAGAGCTCAATTCATGTCAATATTAAGCCAATGCATATGAAGAAATTAACTTCAAGGCTTTTCATCACATAAGACTCTCTCTCTCTCAACCTGCAATATCAAAAACTCAATTTCATATCAATCTCAATTCAATACAAATGAGAAAGCCAATTTCAGTGCTTTTCTTCCACAAGACAAAGTCCTATGAGCTGCAAGTATGTATGATGAGTTGTAACTTTCAATACAAGTGATTCACTCAAGCTGACATGAGTTCAAAGTTCAGCTCAGAAATTTCAAGTTTAGCCCAATAGTGTAAAGAGTCAAGTCTATGCATATAAAGCACAAGACTAAACACATGAAGAACCCAGGTCTGTCCATGTGTAGCACAGGTCAATGCACATGAAGAACCAAGTCAAACCACATGTGTAGACAAGGTTGATGCACATAAAATACACAAGACTGCCTCTTCAAAACTGCATATTAGAGACTTAATTTCCAACAGTATGAATTGAGAATTCACACAATCAATGTGCACAAAGCATGAACAACCAACTTACAAATCAGTATCAACTCAAGGATAAGCCCATGTTTACCAAGGCATCACACCAGAGCTGGCCAAGTCGACTTTAAGCCTTCCTCTTGACCTCAAGGCAATCCTGCAACAAGAGTTCTCATTCAATAGTTTTGGGTACCCAAACCTTCTTGGATCCCGGATGGTTAGTTGCACCTCTAGTGGGTGCCTTCCACAGTCTTTGGGCATGCATATCATCAAAATGTATTAAGGAGCAATCATGCATAGTATGCCCAAACTCACCACAATAATGACAACAACCAAAAGACTTCAGATTTTTCTTGTAAGAATGAGCATGGAATTTCTGTGGGTTTGTAGAGATGTTATTATTTTTCAAACTAAAGCAATTATTCATCCTGTGACCGAACCTTCCACAATAAAAACAGTTCAATGGAGCAAATCTTTCAAATGGTCTTCTTGCATGAACATAAGAGTTATCAAAAGTTCTTTTTTTGTTCAAAAATTTTCTTGGCTTTGTGAAGCCATTCATTTTGTTGCATGCTTCTAGATCTTCAGATTTCATCAAAGGGTAATCATGCATCATATGACCAAGTTCACCATAATAAAAACATGAGATTTTCTTTGTGGATACATGTGTGTGTGCAACATGATTTTTCTTGGCATTCATCGTGACACCAACAACATTTTTAATCTTTCGATGTAGGTTTTATTTTTTTTTTTCAGATTTTCATTTGATCTCTTTGTTGTTTGAGGAGTAGATTGATTCGGAGACCCATTTGATGTGCTGGCTATGTTTGAACTATAGACAAAAGATGTATAGACTTTATTTTTTAAAATTCTTTTTATTCACAGGATTATAGCCCAGCCCCTCTCTTTGGAAATTCACCTTAGTCCCCAATATCTTGTTCAAATTTTCTTTCCCATTTACAAACTTAGACAAGGATGCATTCAAGTCAACAATTTCAGATTCAAGGGATGTAATGTACAATTCATAGTTAGCTATTTCTTGTTCAAGCACAAGCATTTTATCAGATTCATCAACAATCACAGATTTCCCTTTTTCAAGATTTTCAAGATTTTTCAATCTACTTTCAAGCATGAAGATTTGAATTAGCATCGCACTATTCTTTTTTTTAAGTTCTTCATTTTCATTTGTAAGTTTCTCATTCATAATCAATTCATTGTAAATATCCTGATCAGTAGAGTTTGATTCCATTTTATTTCTTAGGTCTTTTTCAGTTTTCTCCAATTGATCGATTTTGTTCTTGAGGGTAACATTTTCATTTCTCAAACAAGTAATGGTTTCTTTGTGACATTCAACATCATGCTCTAAAAGTTCATTGAAGTTATCAAGCTCAGGACATTTATCACAAGATCCATTTTCATGGAGCATATTTTCAGATTTCTTTTTCAATTTTCTATTTTCCGACTGGACTTTCTTATATTATTTTTCCAACTCATCATAAGCATCAACAAGATCATCAAGAGTAAATTCTTCAGAATCAGAATTTACCTCTTCTGCATTTTCGTCACTTTGTTGATCAGCATCATCCGCCATGAGATATTTTAACCTTTCCTTCTCTTGAACTTTGATCAACCGGTCCATAAGCTCCTTCGCCGTCCTACAAGAAGATACAAATAGATACTTGTTAGTACTTACAGAAGCTTTCAATAAACTAAAAGCAGTAACATTATCATGATGCATCATTTTATCCTGATTAGACCACTTGGTCTCATCTAGAGATAATATGTGTGGACCATGATGAATCAATTTCCAAAGACTAGGATTAATAGAATTGATCATCACACACAGCTTGCCTAGCCATGAATTAAATTCCGAACCATTAAAGATTGGCAAACAATTCATTGAGATATGTTCAGTAGAAAAAATTGTAGAATGCACTGGGATCACTCTGTAGATCGCAAGATCTAGGGATAACAGAGCCTCGCTCTGATACCAATTGTTGGGTCCCGTAGTGCAAGAATACGGATCTAGAGGGGGGTGAATAGATCCTTCTACTAAAAACTATGTCCAATTAAAAACACAAACTAGCACACAGCGAAATTTACAAGATTGATCATATTGAGGAATTTAATCTAAACAGGTTTAAACTTAATTCACTCAATCTCACCGAGCTAACACGATTGCATAACAGAAAAGATACTGAAACACACAATGACAAGGAACAAACCACAAGACACGGAGATTTTTAAGGTGGTTCGGGATCACGAAGGGCTCCCTACGTCCACCCCTCACCAAACCGGTGAGGCTTCACTACACGCTACAAAAAGTAGAACCACGGGGACGAACCCCAACACCACACACGCTGCTTCCGCAGCAAACCACACATGAGGCCTTGCCTCAAATTGCTGCCACAGCACACACACACACACACACACACACACACACACACACACACACACACACACACACACACCGCACTAAATACCTCACACGGAGACATAACTCAGTCCACACACACGTAGGACAATGCCTACACAACCACACGGGAGAAAACTCCCAACCACACACGCGGATATACTCCGCACAAATCGACACACATATGACAACACACACACTCGGAGACCCCTTTCTCCGAACACCCACACAAAGTATTCTCTCAAATGTATATGAATCAAAGATAAATGAATGCTATGACCGCCCAAACAAATTCTATAGATGAAAACTAGAAAGATGCATCAAGTAAAAGGCTCCCCCTTCTTCAACAAAATCTGATTCTCCTTGGCTCGTTGACGGATGATCATGATTTAGACATCATCTTCTTCCTCTCCCCGAGCCGATCCTCTTTTCCTTCAAATCCTAGCTCCAATCAAACCTTCATACATCAGAAAAATGATTAGCCTCATAAACCCCTCTCCTCTCAACCTTGTGGCCGCACTCCTCCTTCTTCTTCTCTTAGGTAATCATTCAAAACCTTCTGCAATCTCAAACAAAAGACACAAAAGTGAAAGATCAAGATAACTCCCTCAGATTTTCAATGAAATGCTTCTGCAGGATGAGAAACCTTTCTTGAGGAAAGATGAACGATTCTTGCATGGACGATGCTTGTATCTTGATTTTTCACATAGCTTCCAGTAGATGGTCGTTTGGTGACTTGAAACCTCCTTCTTCCTTTCACATACAAGCTCAGAACAACGTGGAAGAAGCCCTTGGAGCAACTGCTGCGACCCTGCACACACAAGAGTTAGAACCACAGAAAATATTCCAGATTTCAACACTTGATTAGGGTTTGCGACCCAAGAGATGGTTTTATATATTTAGAACGGTCAAGGAACACTCCAGGGACCAGATCCATGAATTAGGGAGAGATTTAGGGAAGTTGGAACAGATTGGTTGGACTTTCGAAGCAAGGACATGAAAGTCATCTTTCACGACTCTGCATAGGTGTCGACACCTGGTGTCGACACCTTGTGCATTCCAGTACACAAAAACCCAAAATAGAAGATCTGGACAATAGGTGTTGACACCAACTGTCGACACCTGGTGTTCTGGCTTGCTGCCATGACCAGGTTCGGGTAGGTGTCGACACCTGGTGTCGACACCTCCTGGGCCTTACCTTCTGAAAATGAGTTCTGGATGCAGGTGTCGACTCCTGGTGTTGACACCTGGTGTCGACACTTGCACCCACAAAAAGCCCAGAGACTCATTAAGCTAAAAATGAAAGCTCCAACTTCACCGTGAGTTTTGGGATGATGAGAGAAGGTTGTGAGGAGTTCTTCCAACCTGCAAAACATAAAGAGAAAATTAGTTTTTCTTCAATGTTAATCTCACAAACCAACCCATTTCATTTCACCTTCTCTAATAGAACCATAAGTACTTGTGAAAGAGTTCCAAGTATTAGTCACCATTGCATGATGCAACTAATTTTGGAATTTAAAGAGTAAGGTGCCAAGCCACGCAAAATAATATTGAGTCACATTCCATTTGATCATCATCCAAACTCATCAATCCACACATCATTACCTTGGGGGCTAGCAATGGTATTTGCATCTCAATCATTCATTTAGGATTACCAAAGTACACATGCATGACATGAGGCTCAATATGACATTTATGCAAGCATGTTTTCCACAAAGGCTTTCTCATTGAATACAAAGTAATCTTACCAAGTGAATATGCAATGTATATGCCTCTTACCAAGTGAATATGTAATGTATATGTAATGTGCTAACATCAAAGCACATATGAGCCTTATAGAGTCATAGATGCATCCACATGATGATATCCCAATAAAAAAATTGTGTAATCATTTCGACAATCATTTCATACTTCATAGCTAGAGGATAATGAGTTCAAGCACATGAAGATATGAATAATCATTCAAGCACAAAACCAAGCAACAAAGTCATTTTGTAATCATCAAAATCACATACACAACAAGAAAGACCATTGGGCTAAAAGCAAAGGCCGAAAGCAATTCAGAAGAATTAGAGTCTACATCTAGCAAGAATAGTAATGAGGTCACCATGATGTCCAAGAGGCTACAAAAGATTCTGAGAAACAAGAGAAAATGTTCTTCATCCAGAAAAGATGTGCCCAAAAAGACAAGATGTCACAACTGTGGCAAAACTAGACACTTCAAGGATGAATGCAAGGCAAAGGCTTCTCAAGATTATAAAGGCAGAAGTACTGACAAGAAGCCAATAAAAACTTATGATAACCCACATAGAAAGCTAAAAGTCAATGCAATGGTAGCAGCGTGGAGCGACGAAGATGGGTCAGAAAAATCTGACCACTACAACTCAGAGAGAGAATAACAACACATAGGCCTCATGACAGATCATGAGGAGCTCAAGGTAATTTCTAACACTCTCTCTAATAAGTTCAACGATTCATGTAGCGATGAAGAGTAAGAAATATCCTATGATGGCCTGTTAACAGCACTCCTCAAAATGCATGATAAATAGAGATCCAAATGCAAAGCTCTGAAGGCCTTACAGGAAGATTATCACAAGTTGACTTTTGAGAAGGTACTCTTGGAAACGAGAGTCTCATAATTAACTGTCAGTAATGATCTCCTTACAAAAGACCTTGGGAAGCTTGCTAACTCCCGAAAGGAGCTGATATGCTTTTATCCATTTCAAGAAGATCCACCAACAAATAAGGATTAGGATATAGTCCTGGAACCATTCATAAAGAAATAATTATGCATGAACCCATTAAATTTGTAAGACCATCATTTGAGCATAATGCATGCATTCATTGTGGGAAATCTGGGCATGCATCACATACCTACAAGTATTGTAGGTCATCCTATGCATCTTTCCGATCAGTACTATAGCAGTCAAAGGGATGAAGGACCTACACATAGGTTGAAATGAAGAAACTTATGTATATTGCAATAAATGACAAGGCACTCAGGTCAGATGCTAATCTTAACTTTAGAAGAAGGCTCATTCCATTACATCTGCATGCAGATTTCATGAAGAAATCTAAACGGATTAAAGTCATCTGAGTTTTTAAATCTTCTCCTTGATTTAATTACAAGATAGCTCGAGCACTAGGAACTCAAAGTGATATTTGGACATGGGTGCTTGAGACATATGATAGGGAATAAAGTCTTGTTAAAAGAATAAAGAAAGTGGACAATGGACATGTCACTTTTGGTGATAGTTCAAAAGGAAAAATCATTGGAATATGCGCAATTGGAGATGAGGTCCATACTCCTATTCAAGAAGCGCTATTGGTGCAAGGCCTCAAGTACAATATTATTAACATTAGTCGGCTCTATTAAAATGGACTCGAAGTGGCGTTCTCAAAGAAATGATGCACAATCAATGATGCCGGGTATGTCCGATTCTGTGCTCACAGACTGGGTAATCTATTTGTGTTGCATTTGGACGAGGTTAGAGGAATAAACATCTATTTAATCACCACGGCTAGTCCAACCATAGAACTATGGCACAGAAGACTTGGTCATATAAGTCACTCTATCCTACAAAAGCTGATAAAGCTGACTCTGGTAGAAGGACTACCAAAACTGCAGTATCTCCATTTAGACAAGTGCAAGGCATGCGCACAAGGTAAACATACTAGAGCCTCATTCAATTAAAGGATATTGTAAGTACCTCTTCACCCTTAGAATTATTGCATATGGATTTATTTGGACCAAAAGGAACAGCAAGCTTGAGTGGAAATGTATATGGATATGTCATCGTTGATGACACTTCCAAATTCACTTGGAAGTTCTTTTTGGTTCACAATAATGAAGCTCCTAACAAGTTTGTCAAGTTTAGCAGGCAGGTTCAGAAAGATGAAAAATGCAAAATCATGAACCTAAGAAGTGATCATGGCATTGAGTTCGAGAAACAAGGCTTCACAGAGTTTTGTGAAAAGGAAGGAATCAAACGCTGCCTCTCAGCAGTAAGAACTCCTCAGCAAAACGGTGTAGCAGAAAGGAAGAACATAAACTTGGTGGAGATGGTAAGGATCATGCCAAGCGAGTCAAGACTCCCTAAGTATTTCTAGGTAGAGGCAGTAAACACCGCATGCTACATCATCAACAGGGCCATGATCTAACCAATTCTGAAGAAGATAGCTTATGAACTCTACAAAGAAAAGAAGCTCAAGGTTATCTGCTTCAAGCCATTTGGATGTTCATGTATGATTCACAACAACGGTTAGGAAGATCAGGGTAAGATTGATGCCAAGTCTGATGAGGGCATATTCTTGGGATACGCCTCACATCAGCAGGCATATAGGGTGTTTAATCAGAAGAATTTAGTCGTAGAGATCTCTGCTCATGTTACCTTCTATGAAGCAGATACTTCTTACCTATATCTAAAAAGCCACCCGTCTGATGATGATGTAGGTATCCAGGTAGAAAAGGCAACTGAAGATCCAACGTATGAAGCAAAAGAAGAAGATCAACTACCAATCGAGGATCTAAAGCTGGATGGTCAACTTGATGCAGGACTATCAAGAGAATGGAGGTATGCAAGTAGCCATCCACCTCAGAACATTATAGGTGATCCATCTTAAGATGAACTTAATGGGATTTCTCACTTTTATATATGCCAAAACACCCCAAAAATCAGGGTCCTCATTGTACATGTTGGTGTACCCCTCATAGAAACTTCCTCGACATGCATAAGCAAAGACAAGTGGGGAGTTCTTAGCGTACTCCTCATGGAAACTTGGATCGACCTACATTGACAAAGACAAGCAGTGAGTTGCAACTAGAAGATGTGACAACAAATCCACCATTTTATTTTGGACATCTTTCTTATACTTACTCATTAGGTCAAATTGCTACAGGTACGACGTCATCCATTTCAAGTGGCGAACATACTGCAACTTTGACTGGGACTATATATATATATTAAAGTGGTTGGTGGTCAGTTTGCACAATCGTTTCCTTTTCCAAGCGGTACTGTAACAACTCAAGATCCGGATATCGGGAATCACCCGATACCATTCGAATCATGGCCCACCACCCACGAGCCAGAAGGCTCGGAAGGGTTATTTAGGTGTGTGGAGGTACATTGAAATTTTAAATAATACAAAATAATATCTTCTATCATCTCTAAGAGGTTAGCACCAATCCTGCCAAACATTATTTCGAAGGAGCAAGGAGCTTTTGTTCAAGGCCGAAATATCCTGGACAATGTAGCCTTAGTAAGACAACTTATGAAGGACATTGACAGGAAAGTGAGGGGTCACAATGCCATTATAAAATTAGACATGGCAAAGGCTTATGATAGAATAGAATGGGACTTCTTATTGGCAGTCTTAAGGAAATTTGGGTTCAATACAAGATTTACTTCTTACATTGGAATGATTCTGAATAACTGTTGGTTTTCAGTTAATTTCAATGGTAATATGGCAGGGTTTTTCAAGTCAAGTAGAGGAATCAAACAAGGTGACCCTCTTGCTCCATATCTTTTTATTCTAGCCTCGGAAGTGCTGAGTAGGGGGCTGACAGCTCTATTCCAGTCAGGAACATTGAGGGGCTATAATGGGCCTAAAAACCTTATTCAAATATCCCATCTTCTGTATCCGGATGATACGCTTATTTTCATGAATGCTAGTAAGCATAACTTAGCAGCTTTCCAACAGTTTTTTGCAAGATATGAGAGAAGCTAAGGGCAAAAAATTAATGTTGGTAAGAGTAGCATTACTGTTTCTGACAAAGCCCCTCTTTCACTTAAGCATTCAATGCAATTGCAGACAGGGTTCCGAATCTTGTCTACCAGTTTCAGTTATCTTGGTATCCCGGTGAAGAAAGGAAGGTATACTTGTCAGGATTTTAAACACATTGTAGATAGAATCCAGCAAAAATTAGAGGGCTGGCAGTCTAAATTGCTCTTGCAGGCTGGGAGGGCTATTCTAATCAATTATGTTCTCAGAAGCATTCCTATATATCTGGCCTCTGCATGTTTCATTCCCAAGTCTATCATAAATGCCATTGACAGATTATGTGCTAACTTCTATTGGCAGGGTTCTGACATTTTGAGACGTCGTCACTGGATTTCCTGGCAAAGCATACAAAAGCCTAAACTGGAAGGGGGCCTTGGTATTAGAGATCTTAACCTAGTCCAGATGTCCTTGGCAACTAAAAGCCTGTGGTGTATAATTCAGGGATCATCTCTTTGGTCCCAATATGCTAGACAAAGGTTTATTAAAACTTGTTTCTTTGACTGCACTAGACCTTTCCCAACTGGAATGTCCCTAAGTATGTTTCAGTAGGCAAAAAAGCTTATCATCAACAATGCCAGGTGGATGATTGGGGATGGAAAGGAAACAGATTTTTTGGAAAGATAATTGGACGGGAAGAGGGCCTTTAATTAATACTATACAGTCAGGAAACTTTAACAGAATTCAGGTGCAGCCTAAGCAGACTGTAAGGGAGGTTCTTCTTGATCCATATCATTCAGCTTGGTCTTTGTTCAGTAGTTTTTCATTACTACCTAAAGTTCAGCTGAGTAACATATCAGACTGTTGTATCTGGACTGGCACAGGTTGTGGAGAATTCAGTGTTCAGTCTTCCAGTAATCTGTTGAGATTAAAAGGAGTAGTAAGGCAGCCATGGGCCAAGTTATGGCATTCTAGCATTGCTCCCAGGGCAGCAAATTTATTTTGGAAACTTATTCATAGAGCTGTTCCTGTTGATGGCAGAATTACAGAGTGTGGTATTTCTTTAGCTTCAAAATGTTATTGTTGTCAATCCCCATCTCAGGAGGACCTGGACCACCTTTTTATAAAAGGAGATCTAGCTGCAGCCCTATGGAAGTGGGTTTCCCCCTTGATAAGTGCCAAAATTAATCTTAGTGAGCATATCATTGTTCGTAGTTGGAACATTTTGGCAGGTTCTAACTTGCACTCAGCTTTCAGCTACTCTGGAATGTATGCAGTGATTTTAATGATATGGGAGATCTGGAAGGCTAGATGCTCCACCAAGTTTGAGAACTCTGCCATCAATGTAATCTGCATCAAGAGGAAAGTGATGGCAGGCCTCTCTCAAGCTCTGAAAAATCTATCTTTCTCTGTATGTAATTCTGCAGAACAAATTAAAATCCTGAATCAATTTCAGCTGTTTCCGAAGATTACTCCAAGGAGGCCAATGCTTGTAACTTGCAGTCTAGCCCCTCTCCATTTCACCCTTCATGTAGATGGAGCTTCTAAAGGCAACCCGGGAAAATGTGGAGGTGGTGGCTGTGTTAGAGACTCAGCATGAAACATGATCATCAGTTTTGCTTTCAATTATGGAATTGGAAGTAGCTTATTAGCAGAAGCAATGGCTCTATATGATGGGCTATCTATAGTCAAAAATGGAGGCGTTAAAGTGACTGCTATATTTTCTGATTGCGCCTTCCTTGTGGAATCCATCTATAAGAAGAAAGCTCCTAGCGGGGTTGTCTATCCTTGGTGGAATGATATTTTGAAACTAATATCCTTAAGTGGCTGTTCGGTGAGACATGCCTATAGGGAAGGCAACCAGTTGGCCGATGCATTAGCTTCCTATGCAAGCTTAAGTCATTCTAACTCTATTTTCTCTCATGTCAGTGAACTCCCCAAAATGGTGAGAGGAGCGTATAGGATGGACAGAGGAGGTCTGCCCTCTTTTCGCCTTTGTAAATAGCTACTTTTGAATCCTTGGATTCTTTTGAAAAATTATACAGCCAGGGGTATGCCCCTAAGAGTTTTGTATTCTTGTCACAAAATTAATAAAATTTCAGGCCACAGCATCAACCTGGGGGAGTGAGAACATGTTCCCCTGCTCGGGGGACATGCACTCGACCAGTCTATGATTCTGAGGGCCGGTGTTGATTGAAAAAAAAGAAAATTTAAATAATACATGCAACAACTATATAATTAATTGTTTCAAATAACAGAAAATAAATTACATTCTTAATTAATAATCTAACTATAGAGTCCAGTCCACAAAGTCCAGTGTAATGCCCCAAATTTTTTTTGGATATTTTTCGGATCATTTTAGTGGGTCCCGGAGTGTATTTTGTACTTTACACGTGTTTTTCTCTGATGTGCCTTCGGAACATTCTGCAGGGTGAATCATTACGTTCTCCGACGTCGGGACAGTACCAACGCGTTGTGCTCTTCCCGAGGATCGCGGAAGTAATTTTTCGTAATTTTCTAAATTTCTAGAATTTTTGGGTTTTTTTATTGATAACCCCCCTTAACCCCCTCTCTCTCCCCATTCTCTCTTTCTCACTCTCTCTCATCTCTTTCTCTCCCCCTCTCCCCCGGGTGGCCGACGGTGGGGGAGGAGGGTGAGGCGGCGATGATGGGAGGCTGAGGAGCGCGAGGACGGGTCGAGGATCAAGGCGTGGTGG
The DNA here is from genome assembly GCA_022559845.1 of Amorphophallus konjac. Classification (NCBI taxonomy): domain Eukaryota; kingdom Viridiplantae; phylum Streptophyta; class Magnoliopsida; order Alismatales; family Araceae; genus Amorphophallus; species Amorphophallus konjac. The sequence goes on along the minus strand of JAHNEJ010001983.1, from coordinate 45,281 downwards.
CGCGGTGAAGCCGATTCATGAGCATGGGGCACCGACGAGGGTTTAACGGCGTTTTCTTCGTGGATCGGCGTCCACGGCGCGTCGAATCTTTGGTGGAGGTAGGGAGATGGATCCCCAGCTCGTGTACTTCATTTCCCGCAAGTTTTGTAGGCCGTGGTGAGCCGAGCGAGTTTATTTGAGCATTTTGGGGAAAAACCATGATTTTGGGGTGAGCGATGGATCTCCCGTTTTACGGCGTTTTTGGCCAATCCAGGGGTTTAGATGTATGCTAGGAGGCTTGGGGATGGATTCCCCTTTGTTTCCCCATCACCCGGGGGTGATTGGGGCGTGGATCGGATTTTTGGGGCGTTTCCTGCCGTTTCGGGTTCCGGACGCCTTAGCGGTCGTTCTAGAGACCGCTAGGGGCGCCCAGCGGACCAAGGGTAGACCGCTATGGGTCTCCCTGTGTCGGTTCAAGGATGGCGGTCACGCGATAGACCGCCAGGGTCCTTTGCGGTCCAGGGTTAGACCGCTAAGACCGCTTGAGTTCATGTGTGTTCTGGGGGTTTAGCGGTCCAGAGGTAGCCCACTAGACAGTGCCTCGTGGTCCAAGGGTAGACCGCTAGGACTCCTTGATTTCAGTTGTAGCGGTTCAGTGTTAGACCGCTAGCCGTTCTTTGGCGGTCCAAGTGTAGACCTCTAGGCCTCGTGGCGGCCTAGGGTTAGACCGCCAGGAGTTTTCCATGCTCGCTATATCGGGTTCGCGTTGTGTTGGTCTCCGGTCGACCCGGTTGTGACCCAGCGGTTGACCTTCGACCTCGTGGATGTTCCAGACACCCCGTGGGTTCTGAGTCCATGTTTCTAGGTGTCTGGAGATACCGTGTTATCTCGTTTAGCGTGTGCATAGGTTTGGTGGGTCCGGGTGACCCCATGTGTTTCGGGCTTCCATGTTCTTGCTAGAACGAGTTACTGTGTGTCAGTACGAGTGCGGTGAGATTTCCCCGCACGACGTGGGTTTCGCCGGAAAGTGTTTTCCGTGTGGGCCAAGCGTGTGGCCTTGGACTGTGAGTCCAGTCTCCCAGCCAGGGGCTGGAGGATTCTTAGTTCCCTTTTGTGAGGGAATGGTTTCGGCGGTTGTGAACTGCCTAGTGAGTCATCGTGCCGTGGTTTCAGACCTAGGGATTAGGCTAGATTGACGGCGCTGCACCGTCACGTGCTACGGTCTTGACCCGAGTCTTGTGACTCAAAGACCGTTGGATTTAATAGGTCTAGTGGGCCGTCCAGAGTCTGGTGGTGTAGTGCCACCTATTACTCCGTGTTACTCGCGATGGGTGCGTGAGTGGCTTTCCATGTTCACGTTTAGTGACCTCCCACTGGTCGTAGCCTTCTTACGGCACGCGTGTGCTGACCCACCAAGGAGTGGTGGAGCGGCTTACCCAACAGAGACGGTTTTTAGGCTGGTTACCATAGGGCCCCCACGCGCAGCCTGAGTCCGGGCTTCGGGGGAAGAACCAGCTAGAGGATGGACCTAGGGTGTATGGTCTGTGTGTGCACACTTGACTGAGGGCATCGGGCAAGCGCTGGCAAGTGCGACCTGAGTTAGTCCTTGTTTTATGTTCCTAGTTACAGTACGGTGTCTCAGTCTCCGCCTGGGGCATTGTAGGGAGACACCTGAGACTGCGGACTAAGTCGTCAGTGGACGCATCCGGCCTTGCTTCTGGTGGGCAGGTACTCCTGTCACGTGACGTGAGTTTCCTTGTGAGTCGAGTTTCGCTTCACGTCGGCGAGACGTGGTTTGGCGTGGAGTTTCGGGGGTTTTCCCGATACCGAGGTCTAGGGGTTCCAGTGAGCGTCACCGAGGGGCTTCCCCTAGACAGTGTTGAGTTCCCGACATCGTGGTCATTTTCCTAGTAGCGTGACTAGGGTGGTCTGCTATCTGGTGGTCCCATGATCTTGAGATCGGGGAGTGTTTCCGCTTACAGTAGGAGTAGCTGTAGTGCCGAGTTTTACCAGCCACCGGTTCGTTGTTCCCGCAGTAGTTGTAGCTATTTTCCTTTTCGCTACCGCCGTGTTCTTGGTTAGGGTTCCGCGGGACCCCTACTGAGCCAGTGATAGGAGGCTCACCCCTGCTTTTCAGGTGCGGCGGTTCTTCCTCGAGATTCGAGGGCGTTGCGTGTAGATTCTTAGCTGCCAGCTCGTCGGGCCGAGTGTCCACTCGGCATGTGATACATTTTACTACTTTAGACTGTAATTCTGTTGGACTGGACTCTATTGTAGTTAGTTTGTTTATTTATGTTAATTATTGAATTATCCTGCTTTATTTCCTATTTCCTTTTACCTCCACACTCCTTTTTAGCCTTTCCGAGCCCCGGCTCGTGGGCGGCGGGCCAGGATTCGAATGGTATCGGGTTCCTTTCCCGGTATCCGGATCTTGGGTCGTCACAGTTGGTATCAGAGCGTGGTTGTGGTGTGTACATGGAAATTTGAGATATTGCAGTGATCAGAGTCCGTAAGGTCCAATACAGTAGGCAGCTGGCATAGATTTTTGTGTTTATTTTTCGCTTCGTTTCTCGCGTGAGAGCTTGAGGGCGCGGCGTTGGCGCTGTGAAGGTGGTTGTCATTTTTCATCGGAGTACCGGCGTGGGGTCTGAGGATCGAGGTCGAGGGCTTTCTCCCTCATCAATGGTGGCCCCGGTTGTGCTGCATTGGGCAGAGGTTGCTGGTAGGCGTGAGTTCGCGATGTTGCGTTCGAGGAGTCTGTAGTGAGGTCAGGTGGCTGGCGAGGATTGCTCGTGGTTAAGTGGTCGTGAGCATGCTCCGAGGGAGCTATTTTCGAGTTCGGCCACTCCAGCTTGAGGTTATCCAGCCACTGAGTTGTTGAGGTCATGGTTCGAGGTGGCGGAGCGGGTGCTCTGGTCGAGAATTGTGCTCGGATGTGTGGAGGATCTTCTGGGATTGGGTGGAGGCATCCCAATAAGTTCTTGCTCTTGCGCTTCTGCGTGCGAATGGGTTGCATTCTCCCTGGAGTTGGCTTGAGGTGTGAAGGTTCCATGGCGAGTTCGGGACTGGAGGATGAGCATTGGCGGTTGCCGATTGTGGCTCGTGTTGCGACTCTTGGCGTGGCGTGTTGCAGTTCGAGGAATTGCAGCGGTGGTGCATCGAGAGATGCTGTGATCGTGGTCTGAAGGAACACTCGGCAAGTGTGTCGGAGGAGCTGACCTAACAAGTGATGGTTTTCCTGGTGCGGGAAGGTGTTGTTCCCAGTGTGTGCAAGGTTCGAGGCTAGGTCGAGCGTGGAGTTTTCCTTCCGTTGGTCGGAAGTGTATCGAGTTTTCCCTTGGTTAGAGGAGATTGTGTTTAACTAAGGTTCATCGTCTTGCATTGTGTGTCCAAATTGGTTGGCCCCCATGTGCCATGAATTCCGTGCAAGACACGTCCTGTGTTTTGGCAAGGTGGTTGCCGGTGAGAAGTGTTGCCCGCCCCCTTGTGGTGTAAGGGTGTTGGCGCTATTCCGGAAGGATGTGTGCCGGTTGGGCGGTGTTCGTGAGAATTCATGGCTGGCGTTGTGCTTTCCAAGGTGCTGTGGATCGGAACTTGCGGAGTTGCTGAGGTTGAGTAGAGCATTGGAGGATTGGTTCCTCGGTGTGAGACGTGTTGTTGCCGTGCCGTTGCTTGAGATATTGTGGTTCATGGCACTGGCAGGATGGTGTGTTGGGAAAATATGTTGGCAAGTGTGCCGCATGAGTACCCTATTTTATGTTGGGGGCTGTATCCGCAGATGAGGCTGTGTTTTTTGAGAAGAGACCTCTGAGAGATTGTGGGTCCTAGTTGGTGGCTGCGAGCAGCTGGTCAAGATGACCGAGTGGTCGACCATGGTGAGATGTGTATTGTCTGGGGACCCTTGTGCTTTGGTCGTGGCGTCGTCGACCAGGAAGCTGTGAAGGCAGATGGTGCTTTCTTGTTTTGGAGTTGTGTGCCGTGAATTGTTCAGGTTATGTCCCGTGGCTCTGTGATAAGAGTGGAACCGAGATTGGTAGGCGTCCACTTGGAGCGATCGAGATGAGATATGATTTGATGAGACAGGGTGATGGACGATGCCTATGTACGGTGGTGGTCTCTGAAGAGACGTTGACGTTGGATGGTGATCCCCGGTCTGTGACTAGCAAGGGAGGATTCCCTTGTAAGTCTGAGTCGAGTGACGTGAGGACCGAGGAGATATTCTATCATTTGGTTCCACCGTGCTCCCCTGAGAGGGTAGAGTTGGCATGATGTTCGAGATCAGATGTGGTGTCCAAGTGAGGTTTTGGTTGAGATGTGGTGTTGGTCTGTGCGAAAGTCAACGGATGGCCTGTCGCGATGTGGAGCGTGCCTACTGGGCCGGTAAGGGTTTTTCGTTGACGAGTTTCTGGTGACCGGTGGTTGGTCCTTCACAAACAGAAGATGCTGGTGGTTGTGGTTCTAGAATGGCGAGAGCCGTGTGCAAGCGAGGCCTTTGGTGGTCGTTTCCGTGGTGTGCTTTCCGGTTGGGATCTAGGCTTTGTCGAAGTTCGAGTTCTGACAGAGCTGGTCCAGTACGGTTGTTGGCGTTCGGCTTGTCAAGTGTGAGATGGTCCTTGGCATGGAGCCGATGGTTGTGCGACAGTCGGTTGGAAGGACTGCGTGAGCTGGTTGGAAGCTCAATGTTGGTTGTCCTCGGTGTGGGGCGTGAGATCGATCAGCGGGTTGTGAAGCTCACGTTTGATTGGTTCGCCGAGAATGGGCGTTGACCAGTGGTTTGGATTTTATGGCCAAGAGTGTGTTTTCTCGGTGAGCGTGGTGGTGTCTACGATGCCGTGGTTGGTTTTGTGTCCGCTGAGGTGACGCCAGACTTGTGCCCTTTTTGCATATGCCTGCTCTGATGACCGATGTGTGTGTGGTGTGCGGAGCGTGGCATTGTCCGTGATTAAGGTGTGGCGGTATCCCTCATGATTGGTGCTTTCGTGAGAATCGAGGTTTTCTATCTTTCGGCTCTGACAGCGTTGCCAGTTGGTTAAGGCGTTCTCCCCCTGTCGCTTGGCGTTTGTCCTGAATATCGAGGATGAAATTTCTTTAAGGGGGGAGGGCTGTAATGCCCCGAATTTTTTTCGGATATTTTTCGGATCATTTTTGTGGGTTCCGGAGTGTATTTTGTGCTTTACACGTGTTTTTCCCTGATGTGCCTTCGGAACACTGTGCAGGGTGAACCGTTGCATTCTCCTACACCGGAATAGTACCAGCGCGTTGTGCTCTTCCCGAGGATCGCGGAGGTAATTTTTCATAATTTTTTGAATTTCTAGAATTTTTGGGTTTTTCTATTAATAACCCCCCTTAACCCCCTCTCTCTCCCCATTCTCTCTTTCTCACTCTCTCTCATCTCTTTCTCTCCGCCTCTCCCCCGGGCGGCCGATAGTGGCGGAGGAGGGAGAGGCGGCGATGGTGGGAGGCCAAGGAGCATGAGGACGGGTCGAGGATTGAGGCGTGGTGGAGCGGTGAAGCCAGATTGTGAGCATGGGGCACCTGCGAGGGTTTAACGGCGTTTTCTTCGTGGATCGGCATCCACGGCACGTCGAATCTTCGGTGGAGGTAGGGAGATGGATCTCCAGCTCGTGTACCTCATTTCCCGCAAGTTTTGTAGGCCGTGGTGAGCCGAGCGGGTTTATTTGGGCGTTTTGGGGGAAAACCATGATTTTGTGGTGAGTGATGGATCTCCCGTTTTACGGCGTTTTTGGCCGATCCAGGGGTTTAGATGCATGGTAGGAGGCTTCGGGATGGATTCCCCTTTGTTTCCCCATCACCCGGGGGTGATTGGGGCGTGGATCGAATTTTTGGGGTGTTTCCCGCCGTTTCGGGTTTGGGACGCCTTAGCGGTCATTCCAGAGACTGCTAGGGACGCCCAGCGGACCAAGGGTAGACCGCTATGGGTCTCCCTGTGTCGGTTCAAGGCTGGCGGTCACGAGATAGACCGCTAGGGTCCTTGGCGGTCCAGGGTTAGACCGCTAAGACCGCTTGAGTTCGTGTGTGTTCTGGGGGTTTAGCGGTCCAGAGGTAGCCTGCTAGACAGCGCCTCGCGGTCCAAGGGTAGACCGCTAGGGCTCCGTGATTTTATTTTGTAGCGGTTCAGTTTTAGACCGCTAGCCGTTCTTTGGCGGTCCAAGTGTAGACCGCTAGGCCTCATGGCGGCCTAGGGTTAGACCACCAGGAGTTTTCTATGTTGAGTTATGGTTTTGATGATTGTTGTGATTGTTAAGTTATGGTTTTGATGATAACTAAACTTAATGTGTGATTAAGTGATGATAACTAAACTTGTGGTTAATTGCTCATGCTCCTATTATCTATGTATGGCTGAGATGGCAAATGGCAACGGTTACATGGTCTTGATCTTTGGTTTGCATATGTTGGTTTTACAAGAGGCAAGAGGTTTCATAACCTCTTTAATGTGAACAAACATGGTATTAACCCTGACTATCTTGCTTGCAGGATTAAACTCATGGCAGTCACCCAGTGAATCAAACGTGTGGATACTCACCTTGCTCCTTTACAATCCAAAACAGGTGGTATATGTCATGTACTGTCAAAGAACCATTGGTGAGACTCTTACCTTGTCTTAGCATCGATCTCACCATGTGTATCTCATATACCTCTCCTTAATACACCTCATTCATGCATATCAAACATGAAACCCTTCTGGCCATCGTGCGCCCTCGCCCGTGGATCGACCTGCGCGGTCAGGTTGCGGGGATCGACCTACCCGGTCAGGTCGCGGGGGTCAAGGGGGCAGCGCCCCTTGCGGGGGTTTCAGGGGGCGGAGCCCCCTGAACAAAATTTTGATTATAGGGAAGAGTGAGCATTGAACTTGTTTTAGACAATCTCATGTAATGACAAGTACTCATTTGCTTTGAACTTTCCCAATGCATAAACCAAGTTGAATCCAATCCCAAAATGCATGGATTTGATATGGACTTGAAGCTCTTGACTTATGGACATATTTCTTTGGGCTAACACTTCATTTTTGCAGGTATAGGTCTTTCCGGTCGACCAACACACCTTGGCCGATCGACCAGATTTTCTAGAGACAAAGAACTTCAGAATTTACAGGTTCCGGTCGACCAGTGGGTAGTGGCCGATCGACCTGTTCTTCCAGAAACAAAAAGCTCCAGTTTTTACAGGTTTCAATCGACAGCCACTATAGGGCCGGTCGACCGGTTTTGCTAGAGCTTAAAAGTTCTGGCTGCAGCAGGTTCCGGTCGACCGCCCCATGCCTTCCGGTCAACCGCCAGTCCCGAGCCCCCTTTTGTTGACTTCGATTTCAAGCTCGTGGAGAGGAATCTTTCACCCATTTGTTTAATCCCAATGACCCCAATTACACCAGGATTTGTGGATCTGGTCTGGAGGTTGTCTATGAACCATTCAAAGGTTATAAGACATCTCATTGGAGCCAATAACCCTAACCATCTAAGAGGGCTTCAAGTGAGATCAAGAGGAGGCTATCCAAGGAGGAAGGAGAGGGTACTGTAGCTCCGTGAACAGTACCTCGTGCAGCAAGATCTTCATCCATCTCCAAGGTTTTTGAAGCCAAATCTGAAGCTAGCAACCTCCAAGGGAGTGAAGAAGCAAGCAAGCATTCAAGGAAGATCAAGGGGAGACCGTCCAAGGAGGAAGAAGGGAAGAAGCAAGTGAGCAAGCAAGAGATCAAGGGAAGACTGCCAAAGGGAGAAAGAACAAGGTTTTCACAACCCATCCAAAGCCATTCAAGCAAAGAAGGAATCAACGCAAGATCTGCATCATACATTCAAAAGGAACCCAAATCAGGAGTTTTCTAAACTAAGCCTCATCGTCTTTATGTTTTGGATGTTGTAATTGTGTTCATCATAAACTGCAAGAACTTGTGTGTGTGTGGATCGTTGTTGGATCCGTGGTCGTGTGTATGTGTGTCGTATTTGATTCGTGGGTATGCGTGGATCTTCCTAGATCTACGTTTGTGTGTGTGAGGGTCTTTTAGATCCGTTCTGTCTCGTGTGTGTGGATTGCTGCACTTGTGGCAGCGGGTGTTTGTGTTGGTGATCCGCTTGTTGGATCGTGTTGGAGACCTCATCTCCGTGTGTGTGTGTGTGTTGGGGCGCGTCCCCGTGTGTGTGGGCAGGTGTCGTCCTGCGTGTGTGTTTGGAGCGTCATCTCCATTTGGGGATTTATCCCCGAGTGAAGCCTCACCGAGTTTGGTGAGGGGTGGACGTAGGATTGTCGTCGTTGCATCCGAACCACCTTAAAAACCGCTATGCATTATGTTTTGTATTATGTGGTTTGGTCCTTTTCTTCTACCTCCATTCTACATGAGTGACTAGTATAATTGTGATTCCAGATTTATCCACGTATATCTTGCATAATCTACTTCATCATCTAATTAAGTTTGATAAATCCGATTTGTGATCATATAGTTTTGAATCTCTTAACTAGCATTATATCACATATTTCAAAAAGGACAAAAGTTTTCGTAAAATAGGAAAACACCCAATTCACCCCCCTCTTGGGTGTCATTGATCGCGGGACTTCATTCCATGCTCGCTAAATCAGGTTCGAGTTGTGTTGGTCTCTGGTCGACCTGGTTGTGACCCAGCGGTTGACCTTCGACCTCGTGGATGTTCTGAACACCCCGTGAGTTCTGAGTCCGTGTTTCTGGGTGTCTGAAGGTACCGTGTTACCTCATTTAGCGTGCCTGTAGGTTTGGTGGGTCCAGGTGACCCCATGTGTTTCGGGCATCCGTGTTCTCGCTAGAACGAGTCACTGTGTGTCGGTACGACTGCGGTGAGGTTTCCCCGCACGATGTGGGTTTCGCCAGAAAGTGTTTTCCGTGTGGGCCAAGCGTGTGGCCTTGGACCGTGAGTCTAGTCTCCCAGCCTGGGGCTGGAGGTTTCATAGTTCCCTTTTTTGAGGGAATGGTTTCAGTGGTTGTGAACTGCCTAGTGAGTCATCGTGCCGTGGTTTCAGACCTAGGGATTAGGCTAGATTGACGGCGCTGTGCCGTCACGTGCAACGGTCTTGACCCGAGTCTTGTGACTCAAAGACTGTTGGATTTAATAGGTCTAGTGGGCCGTCCAGAGTCTGGTGGCATAGTGCCACCTATTACTCCGTATTACTCGTGATGGGTGCGTGAGTGGCTTTCCATGTTCACGTTTAGTGACCTCCCACTAGCCGTAGCCTTCTTACGGCACGCGTGTGCTAACCCACCAAGGAGTGGTGGAGCGGCTTACCCAAGAGAGACGGTTTTTAGGCTGGTTACCGTAGGGCCCCCACGCGCAACCTGAGTCCGGGCTTCGGGGGAAGAACCAGCTAGAGGATGGACCTAGAGCGTATGGTCTGTGTGTGCACACTTGACTGAGGGCGTCGGGCACGCGCTGGCAAGTGCGACCCGAGTTAGTCCTTGTTTTCTGTTCCTTGTTACAGTACGGTCTCTCAATCTCTGCCTGGGGCGTTGTAGGGTGACACCTGAGGCTGTGGACTAAGTCGTCAGTGGATGCATTCGGCCTTGCTTCTGGTGGGCAGGTACTCTTGTCATGTGACGTGAGTTTCCTCGTGAGTCAAGTTTCGCTTCACGTCGGCGAGACGTGGTTTGGCGTGGAGTTCCGGGGGTTTTCCCGATACCGAGGTCTAGGGGTTCCGGTGAGCATCACCGAGGGCCTTCCCCTAGACAGTGTTGAGTTCCCGACAGCGCGGTCGTTTTCCTAGTAGCGTGACTAGGCTGGTCCATTGTCCGGTGGTCCTCTGATTGTGAGATCGGGGAGTGTTTCCGCGTATAGTAGGAGTAGCTGTAGTGCCGAGTTTTACTGGCCACCGGTTCGCTGTTCCCGTTGTAGTTGTAGATGTTTTCCTTTCCGCTACAGCCGTGTTCTCGGTTGGGGTTCCGCGGGACCCCTACTGAGCCAGTGACAGGAGGCTCACCCCTGCTTTTCAGGTGCGGCGGTTCTTCCTCGGGGTTCGAGGGCGTTGCGTGTAGATTCTTAGTTGCCAGCTCGTCGGGCCGAGTGTCCACTCGGCATGTGGTACGTTTTACTGCATTAGACTGTACTTCTGTTGGACTGGACTCTGTTGTAGTTAGTTTGTTTATTTCTGTTAATTATTGAATTGTCCTACTTTATTTCCTATTTCCTTGTACCTCCATAGTCTTTTTTAGCCCTTCCGAGCCCTGGCTCTTGGGCGTCGGGCCAAGATTCGAATGGTATCGGGTTCCTTTCCTGGTATCTGGATCTTAGGTCGTCACATACAGCCAATAGTGAAAAGAAACGTAGTCTAACGTTGGGTACACCCCCAGCTCTGGCGAGCTGGCAAACTGCAAACCACTGTGCTGCACCTTCGAACCTTGAGGAGGAACCATAACACCAGAAAAGACAGGGGTGAGTATCATCTCATTGGCTCAATAGGGGTCCCGTAAATCACCACCACAAAACACGGCGATAAATAAGAGCGATAACAACAATAACAATAGTAGCAACAGTAAAGGAATAAAGTGGTAGAATTATAGCTATCCAAGCTACTCCTATCGGCACGGAAAGGAAACCCAATCTCGCAATCGGGACCGTCGAACCACCATAAAACCACGGTTATGCTACTGAAGGAAAATCATGACATCCCTGTCGTGAAGGCCCGTCCTCATAGAAGAAAGCCCAACTAAGACCACACGATCCAAGGGTACAGTCACGACCTCGCAGTCGTGAACCCTACTCTGTCTATGGGTAAGACCCCAGTAACCCTACCTAAAAACCTAGATCTCAATGTCGGGGAAACACGCAGAAGCTACCCGAAGAACCACGTCTTACCGACGGGAAACTAAATCACAAGTCACGAGAGTCACGTGTCACGTGACGGGAGTACATGCCCACTAGAAGCAAGGTGGGATGCGTGCACTGATAACTTAGTCTGCGCCCCGGGTGTCTCCTTACTCGCCCCAGGCAGAAACTGAGACATCGTTGTAGACACCCGTTTTCGACCCACGAGCTGAGCCTTTTTCTTGTTCTTCTAAGTTGACGCCCCAATTGATCTTTAATTGGTTAACTTTCTGGTCTATTTATGAGATATTTCTATCCATTTTCAGCCCTTGAATTCAATCTTTATTCCTTGGATATCGGCCCAAGGCCTTGCCCAGCTCACCAGGAACACGGTCTAAATTAACGCGGCATTCATTTATTATCACGCAATAATGTCCAATCGCATTCATATAAAATTCACGTCAAGATGGCTGGCGTTAATTCTTAATGTAGCGACTTTTCACAAGGGCGCTATTTCTTTTAAATTAAATTTAATTAATTTAGCGTCAAAGATTCTGACATTAATTCTTTTTTGGTATTTCATGAACGTGGTATATCATGTTACCGCGATAGATAATGATCGCGGTCATATGGCAGGGCGTGCGTTCCCAAGTCTTTGTCCTTTGACCAGCCGACTTTGACGAGTCAACATTGATTGCGGATGATCGTAAGGGCGCGTTAATTCTAGATCGTGGTGCTCACCTTGATCACATTCTCAGTAGGAAATCATGTCCGACCGAAACTTGCCCTTTCCGATTTTTGATCCCTTTTTGGGTAGGTTTTGGAGCTCGAATCGATCAAGGGAAGTTCCTAATCTTTCTAGAAATCTTTTCCCCTCAATAATCGGCAGGATTACCTAATTTTGGACCTCCAAATCCTTAGATCTTTTGGACTCCAACCTAGGGTTTCTAATCTCCCTTTCTTCTATAAATTCGACCCATGGCCGTCGATTCCAGATGATGCAACCCAGGAGACTCGACCACCAGGGGAGGGAAGGTTGTGCCTCATTAGAGATGTTTAATCCCTCACCCTTCTGTCACCCAGGGAGTATTATAGGGCATTTTGTTTTTGTTCTCCTTTGTTCTTTTTCTCCTCCCTTCACATCTCTTAATTCGTTTCAATCTCTACATAGCATTGCATGATTTCTTCAAGTTAGCTTCCTTTGTCAAATACACGCATACACACACACACCAAACATATTTTTTTGCCCTCCCATAGGGGTTTAAAACCACCAAACCCCCGGGTGATCTAGCCCTCCTTATGCATGTTTTTATTGGAAATAGGGATAGATCCTACACTTACTTGCATTCTAATGGGCTTTCTCTTTGTGGTTTTCATTATTTTACAGACATAAGAAGAAGGAAACGTGAGGCCCTTGCACCTCGGCCGACCTTGGAGCAAGGAAGGAATCAACCTACACATCATGCTGCTTTTCTGATAACGCGGCATTTACCTTTACCACATTCTTCAAGAACGCGCCCAAATTAAGCATCACGTTAATCACCAGGCCCTCCTTCGGTCTCCTTTCAATTTCTGAGGTATGTAGCATGCCCCTTTCCTTTAGTCTTTCATTATTTGGCATGTTATAGGATTCTGTGGTGATCACAGATTTTATTTATCTATCTTCTATTGCATGCGCCCCACCCCCTTTTATCATTCACTTATCATCGTTATTTTGGTGCATTTTATACCATTATGATCATATCATCTATTATTTTTGGGGTGGTCGATTTTTTGATCTACATCTTTTGGCGATCACGGTGGGACCCTTTGTGCCCATCATGTTTGTTCTTCTGCCTACCTTCTTATTGATTTATTCCATGCGTGTGTACGATTTTCTTCTAGTTATATCAGTTTTCTCCTCTCTGTCTTGATCGCGGCCAGAGCTAAAACCGCGTCTATTGACGCAGCTATTGTTCCAACCACATTATTTATCTCCTCCTTTGTCGTCATTGCATTATGTTGTCGTGCTTGTCCTGTGTTATTTTGCCATCATTCTGAGATATATAGGATGCGATCCGTCTCTTGACCGCGATCAGGTCGTGCTCCCTGTGTGCACCGCGTTCAGGTAAGTCCCTACTCGAGAGCTTATTTACCATATCATTCATCGGGTTTCTGCTTGTCATCTTCTCTGGTTGCATATTGTACACTTATTGTATATTATTCTGCATTCATTTTGCCATGTTTTTCTTACCATCTTCTTGATTTAGCTTAGATTTTTACATTCATTTAGGGCATTTGGGCTTGGGAGACCTCCTCTCCCTACACCTTTAGAAGATTGTACCCTCTCTTGGTAAGGAAGGACCCTCCAATTGAGCACTTTATCTTATTAGACCGGAATCTCCTTTTCCAAGACCTCTGTAAGTCCTCGCACCCGTGGATTCCCTCATAGAAGCTAGGCCGGTTGTACCTTGATGTTCCCCGAGATTAGTTGGCCTAAAACATGGAGAGAGAGTTTACCTAGTTGACACCGAAGTGAACTACATTGAAACTAGGTTCTTACCTTGAGTGAATTACATAAACATTGTCAAAAATCATCTAATTCACATCAAAGTTTCTGTGGCGACCCAAGATCCGGATACCGGGAAAGGAACCCGATACCACTCGAATCTTGGCCCGCCGCCCACGAGCCGGGGCTCGGAAGGGCTAAAAGGAGTGTGGAGGTACAAAGAAATAGGAAATAAAGCAGGATAATTCAATAATTAACAGAAATAAATGAACAACTACAACAGAGTCCAGTCCAACAGAAAGTACAGTCTAAAGCAGTAAAACGTACCACATGCCAAGTGAACACTCGGCCCAGCAAGCTGACAACTAAGAACCTCCGTATTGCACCCTCGAACCTCGAGGAAGAACCGCCACACCTGAAACGCAGGGGTGAGCCTCCTGTCACTGGCTCAGTAGGGATCCCGCGGAACCCCAACTGATAGCAACGGCGGCACGGAAAGTAGTAAACAACAAGAACAACAGTAACAACAGGAACAGCAACCCGGTGGCCGGTAAAAACTCGGCGCTACAGCTACTCCTACTGTACAGGAAACCAACACCCCAATCGCACAGTCGGGGATGACCGGACAACGAACCACCCTAGTCACGCTACTAGGAAAACGACCACCCATCGGGAACTCGACGCTGTTTAGGGGAAAGCCCTTGGTGACGCTCACCGGAACCCCTAGACCGTGGCATCGGGAAAACACCCGGGAACTGCACGTAAAATCACGTTTCGCAGACATGAAGCGAAACTCAACTCACGAGGAAACTCACGTCATGTGACAGGAGCACTACCCACCAGAAGAACGACCGGATGCGTCCCCTGACGTCTTACACCACGCCACAAGTGTCTAGCTACCACGCCCCGGGCGCGAGACTCAGACACACACACAGTAACCAGTATCACAAACAAGGACTAGCTGAGGTCACGCTCGTCAGCTCGGGCCCGAAACCCTTAGTCCCTAGTGCAGACTCAGACCATACACCCTAGGCCTATCCTCTAGCTGGTAATTCCCCCTAAGCCCAGACTCGGTTGTATGTGGGGGCCCTACGGTAACCAACCTACTCACCGTCTCTCTCGGGTCAGCCGCTCCACCACTCCCGGGTGGGTCAGCACATGCGTGCCGTAAAAAGGCTACGACTAGTGGGAGGTCACTAGAACACAGAAAGTCACTCACGCACCCATTGCGAGTAACATGGAGTAACAGGCGGCACGACGCCACCAGACTCTGGATGGTTCACTAGACCTAATGAACCCAACGGTCCTTGAGTCACGAGACTCGGTGTCAAGACCGTTGTACAGGGACAGCTCCACGATGGCAATCTGTTGAGTTATGCTTTTGATGATTGTTGTGATTGTTAAGTTATGGTTTTGATGATAACTAAACTTAATGTGTGATTCAGTGATGATAACTAAACATGTGGTTGATTGCTCATGCTCTTGTTATCTATGTATGGTTGAGATGGCAAATGGCAACGGTTACATGGTCTTGATCCTTGGTTTGCATATGATGGTTTTACAAGAGGCAAAAGGCTTCATAACCTCTTTAATGTGAACAAGCATGGTATTAACCCTGACTATCTTGCTTACATGATTAAACTCATGGCAGTCACCTGGTGAACCAAACGTGTGGATAAGCACCCTGCTCCTCTACAATCCAAAATAGGTGGTATATGTCATGTAATGTCAAGAACCATTGGTAAGGCTCTTACCATGTTATACACTCCTTGTTATTAAGTGTTCCATGAGGTTATTTCATGAATAATTTACTTGGGATGATTGAGTTTTATCTCTTGATTCTTAGCCCAGAACTTGATCCTTACCTCAGAACATGTGTGTTTCAAAGTGTTCATATGCAACTAGTTCATGAGGTTTCAAGCACATGCAAAACTCACCTTCGTGCGCCCTCGCACGCGGATCGACCTACGCGGTCAGGTCGCGGGGATCGACCTGCCCGGTCAGGTCGTGGGGGTCAAGGGGGCAGCGCCCCTTGCAGGGGTTTCTGGGGGCGGTGCTCCCGGAACAAAATTTTTATTATAGGGAAGAGTGAGCATTGAACTTGTTTAAGACAATCTCATGTAATGACAAGTGCTCATTTGCCTTGAACTTTCCAAATGCATAAACCAAGTGAAATCCAACCCCAAAATGCATGAAGCCAACATCTACTTAAAGCCTTTGTTATTTGGATGTATTTCATTGGGCTAACACTTCAACTTTGCAGGACTAGGTCATTCCGGTCGACCAGAATCGCCAAAGGCGAAAAGTCTCATACTGTAGAACTGGCGGTCAACCGCCCAAGAAGGACCGGTCGACCGGCAGCAGTGGTCGACCGCCACCATATTGCCGGTCAACCGATTTTGCCAGCAACGAACTGATCTTCACCTGTAAAATTCAGGTCGACCGACCCAGTGCTTCCGATCGACCGCCAGCCCCGAGGACACCTTTTGTTGACTTTTGTTTCAAGCTCGAGGAGAGGTCTTTCTTCTCATTTGTTTAATCCCAATGACCCCAATTACACCATGATTTGTGGATCTGGTCTGGGGCTTGTCTATGGACCATTCAAGGGCTATAAAACATATCATTTGGAGCCATAAACCCTAACCATCCAAGAGGGCTTCAAAGGGAGATCAAGAGGGTGATGTCCAAGGAGGGAGAAGAAGGGTACTGTAGCCGTGAACAGTTCTCCGTGCAGCAAGTGTTCTTCATCCATTCTCAACCCATTGAAGGCATATCTGAAGCCAACCTCCTCCAAGGAAGAGAAGAGCCAAGCAAGCAAGCAAGGATTCCAAGAAGAGTGACTAAGGAAGAAAGAAGAGAAGCTAAGCAAGCACGGATTGAAGCTCCGGTCAAGTGAAGATTGAAGATACGTTCAAGATCCGCAACATGCATACAAGGGGAACCCAAAATAGGAGTTTTCTAAACTAAGCCGCATCGCCTTTATGCTTTGGGTGTTGTATTTGTATTCGTCATAAACTGAAGAACTTGTGTGTGTGTGTGGATCGTTGTTGGATCCGTGGTCGTGTGTGTGTGTGTGTCGTATTTGATTCGTGTATGTGTAGGTCTTCTTAGATCTGTGTGTGTGTGTGTGGTTTTTATCCAGATCTTAGTGTTTGTGTGTGTGGAGTGCTGCACTTGTCGCAGCGTGTGTGTGTCTTGTTGGTCCACTTGTTGGATCGTGTTGGAGACTTTGTCTCCATGTGTGTGTGTGTATTGGGGCGCGTCCCCGTGTGTGTGTGCAGGTGTTGTCCTGCGTGTGTGTTTGGAGCGTCGTCTCCGTTTGGGGATTTATCCTCGAGTGAAACCTCACCGGGTTTGGTGAGGGGTGGACGTAGGATTACCGTCGTTGCATCCGAACCACCTTAAAAACCGCTGTGCACTATGGTTTGAATTGTGTGGTTTGGTCCTTTTCTTCTACCTCCATTCTACATGAATGTTAGTATAAATTGTTGTTCTGGATTTATCTACGTACATCTTGCATAATCTATATCTCATCATATAAAGTTTGATAAATCTAGTTTATGTTCAAATAGTTTTGAATCTCTTAACTAGCATTCTATCACATTCTTCAAAAAGGCCAAAAGTTTTCTTAAAATTTGTAAACACCCAATTCACACCCCTCTTGGGTGTCATTGATTGCGGGACTTCACAATCTGCCCTATGCCTAGGTCAGAAACTACGGTAGCACGAATACCAAGGTAGCTCACAAGCCACCAAGGTAATCTCTCATCCCAGGGACACATGGAGACCTCTAGCCCCAAGGTGGTTGACCAGACTCACAGTCCAAGGCCACGCACTTGGCCCACTCAGAAACCACCTTCCGGAGAAACCACGACGTGCGGGGAAACCTTACCGCACTCACATCGATGCACGGTGACTCGATCTAGCAAGGACACGGAAGCTCGGAACACCCGGGGTCACCCAGACCCACCAAGCCCATGGGCACGCTTATCGAGATAACACGGTGCCTCCAGACACCCTAAAAACACGGTCACAAAACCCACGGGGTGTCCGGGACACTTACGAGGCCAAAGGTCGACCACTAGGTCACAACCAGGTTGACCAGAGACCAACACAACACAATTGGAATGCTAGAAGGTCACCCGGACCCTTAAACCCATGGGCACGCTAATCGAGGTAAACGGGACCTCCGGACACCTAAAGACACGGTCACGGAACTCCACAGGATGTCCGGGATACACATGGCCCAAGGGGAGCACGATCAACCGTAGACTACCCGCCCTAGGCTGCCCGGTTGGTCACCTCCAAGAACGCGCTATCTTTGCATAGCGCGTTAAAACAGAACGCGCTATAGGTTCATAGCGTGACAAGATCAAATCGCGCTATGACCCTATAGCGCGACAGGGATAGAACGCGCCTGCTACCAGTAGCGCGACAAGACTGAACGCGCCATAGACCCATAGAGGGACCAGGCCAGATCGCGCTATGACCCTATAGCGCGACAAGGACAGAACGCGCTAGGGCCCTATAGCGCGACAAGAACTGCCCTACTGTTCATCTTCTCCGATGAACGCGCTCTATCAGGGCGGTGCGACCTCCAAGAACGTGCCCACCTGGGCTAGCGCGTTCTCAGTCTGCGCCCGAAAATAGCAAAAACCGTAGAAAAACCCATTCCACGCCCCGTTCACCCCCAGGTGAAGGGGAAACAAAAGGGGAAACCTTCCCCAAGCCCCTAGGCATGCATTTAAATCCCTGGATCTACCAAAAATGCCGTAAAATGAGAGATCCGGCTCACTCCCCAAAAACATGTTTTCTCCCTAAAACTCTCAAATAAGCCCGCTCGGCTCACCACGGTCTACAAAACTCGTGGAAAATGAACTACACGAGCTGGGGGTCCATCTCCCTACCTCCATCGAAGATTCGACGCGCCGTGGATGCCGATCCACGAAGAAATGCCCCCGAAAACCCCGCCGGTGCCTCACGCTCGTGAACCGGCTTCACCGCGCCCTCGTCCCTCAATCCTCGACCCATCCTCGCCGTCCTCCTCGCCCGCGTCTCCCCCGCCTCGGTCCGTCGGCCGCCAGAGAGGAGAGAGTGAGAGGAGAGTGTGGGAGAAGAGAGAGAGTGAGAGAGTGAGAAATGAGAGGAGAGAGAGAGGGGTGGGAGGGTTTATATAGGAAAAATCCAAAAATTCTGGAAAATTCCAAAAATTAGGAAAATTTACCTCCGTGATCCTCGGAAAACGCATAACGTACTGGTACCATCCGGGAGTCGGAGAACGCAACGGTTCACCCTGCACAGTATTCTGAATGTCCGATAGATAAAAACACTCGTAAAACCAAAAACGTAACTAGGGACCCGCAACGGTGCTCTGAAAATTCTAGAAAATTACCGGCGTGTTCCCTACAACGCCACGAACACAAGGAAATTCACAGGCACACCACCAAAGGGTCCGACAATCCGGTATAAAAAGTCTGAAGCTCCCTCGGACACGATCCGCAACCCACAAAAAGATGATCTGAAACCCACAGATCCTGATCCGATGAATATCTGAAAAACCCAGGGCATTACAGCCCTCCCCCCTTAAAGAAATTTCATCCTCGAAATTCAGGACTAGCACCAAGTCACAGGGGAAGAACGCCTCCACCAACTGACAACGCTGTCCGAGCCCCAGCACAGAAAACCTCGATTCACGTGAAAGCACCAATCACGAGGGATACCGCCAGACCTCAATCACGGACAATACCTCGCTCCGCACACCGCACTCACATCGGTCATCAGAGCAGGCATAACAACAAAAACATCGGTCTGGTATCACCTCGGCTACACGGAAACCAATCACGGCAACGCTGCCGCCCTCTCGCCCACCAAGGGAACACAATCCTCACTACAAGAACCAATCCACCGGTCAACGCCCACGCTCGGCGGACCAACCAAACACCAGCTTCTCTGCCAGCTGACCACCACAAATTTGTCGGCTCCACGCCGAGGACCACTCCACACTCGGCAAGCCGAACGCGACAATAGCACGGGACCAACTCTGTCAGAACTCAAACTTTGACAAAGCTCAGATCCCATCTACAAAAATACACCTCAGAAACGGCCACCAAAAGGCCTCGCTTGCATGCGGCTCTCTCCATTCCCGATGCGCAACCACCAGCATCTTCTGTCCATGAAAGACCAATCACCGGTCACCAGACACTCGTCAACGAGAAACCTTCACCGGCCTGGCAGGCACGATCCAAATCACAGCAGGCCATCTGCTGACTCTCGCACAAACCACCACCACAACTGATCTCAAACCTCATGCCAACACTACCCTCTCAGGGGAGCACGGCGGAACCACATGACAAGATCTCCCCCTCGGTCCTCACGTCACTCGACTCAGACTTACAGGGAATCCTCCCTTGCTGGTCGCAGACTAAGGATCAATATCCAACGCCAATGTCTCATCAGAGACCTCCACGCACAGGCATCAACCACTGTCCTGTCTCATCAAATCCTATCTCACTGAAACCTCTGTCTCAATTAATCCAAGAGGACACCTACCGATCTGGATTCCCGCTCTTATCACAGAGCCACGGGACACACAACCGCCTACAATCCACGGTATACTTCTCCAGAACACGATCTCATCCGCAAACGCAACCTCCAACGCAAGAACAAGGTACTTATGTGGCAACCTCGCCAGCATATTTCCCCAACTCTCCACCTGCCAGTGCCATGAGACACAATATCTCGAGCAACGGTACGGAAACAACACGTCTCACACCGAGGAACCAATCCTCCGGTGCTCAACTCATCCTCAGGAAATCCGCCCGTAGCAACCAACGCTATGGTCTGCGCACTCTGATCCACGCGCATAGCCACCACAACGACAACTCAGGATCCACCATCCCGACAACCCTCTGCAACCCCGCAGACTCCGATCCTCCGCACATCGGGAACCACAACACCAACCGCAATTCTCACGAACACCACTCGATTGGCACACATCCTTCCGGAACAGTGCCAATGCACCCATACACAGCAGGGGACGAGCAACGCTTCTCATAGACAACCACCTTACCATAACACAGGACGCGTCTCGCACGTACTTCATGGCACACAGAAGCCAACCAATCCGAACACACAATGCAAGATGACGAACCTTAGCCAAACGCGACTTCTTCCAACCAAGGGAAAAATGCAATACACTTCCGACCAACGGAAGGGAAACTCCACGCTCGACCTGACCTCGAATCTCGCACATGCTGGGAACAGCACCTTCCAACACCGAGAAAAACCTTCGCTTCCGTCAGGTCAACTCCTCCGACACACTCGCCAAGTGTCTCGTCAGACCATAATCACAACATCTCTTGATGCACCACCACTGCAATTCCTCGAACTGCAACACGCCACGCCAAGAGCCGCAACACGAGCCATAATCGACAACTATCGACGCTCATCCTCGAGTCCCGAAACTCATGGGACATCTCCACCCAATCCTGCCTCAAAATCCGCAAGGATAACCAGAACCGACACGTCATTTCTGACGCCACAGAGCATGATAAGAGCATCGGCTCGACAATCAGCAGCTCAACAGAAAACCTTTCGCTCACCTGAGGACAATTCTCAACCAGAGCACCCGCACCAACACCTCAAACCACAACCTCAGCATCTCAGGGGCTAGATAAATCTCAACTGGGAGTGGCCGAGCTCCAATAACAGCTCGAGCACACTCACGGCCACTTAATCACGAGCAATCCTCGCCAACCACCTGGCCTCATTGCAGATTCCTCGAACGCAGCACCGCAGCAACACGCCTGCCTGCAAACTCTGCTCATCGCAGCACAACCGGGGCCACGATCCATCAGGAAGAAACCTCTCTATCACATCCCTTGGGCCCCACGCCGACATTCCACGAAACAGCAACCACATTCACAGCGGTAACGCCGTGCACTCATGCTCTTACACGAGAAACCAAACAGAAAACATGCACAAAACCCTATCCCAGCAGCGGACTGTACTAGAGCTTATGGACTCTGATCACTGTAATATCTCGAATTCCTATGTACGTCCACAACCACGCTCTGATACCAACTGTGGCGACCCAAGATCTTGATACCGGGAAAGGACCCCGATACCATTCAAATCTTGGCCCGCCGCCCACGAGCCAGGGCTCGAAAGGGCTAAAAGAAGTGTGGAGGTACAAAGAAATAGGAAATAAAGCAGGATAATTCAACAATTAACAGAAATAAATGAACAACTACAACAGAGTCCAGTCTAACAGAAAGTATAGTCTAAAGCAGAAAATGTACCACATGACAAGTGAACACTCGGCCCGGCAAGCTGGCAACTAAGAACCTCCGTACTGCACCCTCAAACCTCGAGGAAGAACCGCTGCACCTGAAACGCAGGGGTGAGCCTCCTGTCACTGGCCCAATAGGGATCTCGCGGAACCCCAATTGAGAACAACGGCGGCACGGAAAGTAGTAAACAACAAGAACAACAGTAACAACAGGAACAGCAACCCGGTGGCCGGTAAAAACTCGGCGCTACAGCTACTCCTACTGTACAGGAAACCAACACCCCAATCGCACAGTCGGGGACGACCGGACAACGAACCACCCTAGTCACGCTACTAGGAAAATGACCACCCATCGAGAACTTGACGCTGTTTAGGGGAAAGCCCTCGATGATGCTCATCAGAACCCCTAGACTGCGGCATCGGGAAAACACCCAAGAACTACACGCAAAACCATGTCTCACAGACGTGAAGCAGAACTCGACTCACGAGGAAACTCACGTCACGTGACGAGAGCACTACCCACCAGAAGAACGACCGGATGCGTCCCCTAACCTCTTACACCGCGCCAAAAGTGTCTAGCTACCACGCCCCGGGCGCGATACTCAGACACACACACAATAACAAGTACCACAAACAAGGACTAGCTAAGGTCGCGCTCGTCAGCGCGGGCCCGAAACCCTCAGCCCCGTGTGCACACTCAGACCATATGCCCTGGGCCTGTCCTCTAGCTGGTAATTCCCCCTAAGCCCGGACTCGGCTATACGTGGGGGCCCTCAGGTAACCAGCCTACTCACCGTCTCTCTCAGGTCAGCCGCTCCACCACTCCCGGGTGGGTCAGCACACGCGTACCGTAAGAAGGCTACGACTAGTAGGAGGTCACTAAACGTGAACATGGAAAGTCACTCACGCACCCATTGCGAGTAACATGGAGTAATAGGCGGCACGACGCCACCAGACTCTGGATGGTCCACTAGACCTAATGAACCCAACAGTCCTTGAGTCACGAGACTCAGGGTCAAGACCGTTGTACAGGGATAGCTCCACGCCGTCAATCTGCCCTATGCCTAGGTCAAAAACTACGGCAGCATGAATACCGAGGCAGCTCACAAGACACCAAGGTCAACTCTCATCCCAGGGACACATGGAGACCTCCAGCCCCAAGCTGGTTGACCAGACTCACAGTCCAAGGCCACGCACATGGCCCACTCGAAAACCACCTTCCGGAGAAACCATGACGTGTGGGGAAACCTTACCGCACTCACACCAATGCATGGTGACTCGATCTAGCAAGAACACAGAAGCCCGGAACACCTGGGGTCACCCGGACCCACCAAGCCCTTGGGCATGCTTAT
This sequence comes from Amorphophallus konjac, assembly GCA_022559845.1. Taxonomy (NCBI): domain Eukaryota; kingdom Viridiplantae; phylum Streptophyta; class Magnoliopsida; order Alismatales; family Araceae; genus Amorphophallus; species Amorphophallus konjac. The sequence continues at coordinate 22,397 of JAHNEJ010001983.1, read as the reverse complement.
CGAGATAACACGGTGCCTCCAGACACCCCAAAAACACAGTCACGAAACCCACGGGGTGTCCGGGACACTCACGAGGCCAAAGGTCGACCACTAGGTCACAACCGGGTCGACCGGAGACCAACACAACACAATCGGAATGCTAGAAGGTCATCCAGACCCTTAAACCCACGGGCACGCTAATCGAGGTAAACTGGACCTCCAGACACCTAAAGACACGGTCACTGTACTCCACGGGGTGCCCGGGACACACACGGCCCAAGGGGAGCACGATCAGCCTTAGACTGCCCGCCCTGGGCTGCCCGGCTGGTCACCTCCAAGAACGCGCTGTTTTTGCATAGCGCGTTAAAACAAAACGCGCTATAGGTTCATAGCGCGACAAGATCAAATCATGCTATAGATTACCCTATAGCGCGATTGGGACAGAACTCGCCAGCTACCAATAGCGCGACAAGACTAAACGCGCCATAGACCCATAGCGCGACCAGGCCAGATCGCGCTATGACCCTATAGCGTGACGAGGACAGAACCGGCTAGGACCCTATAGCGCGATAAGAACCGGCCTACTGTTCATCTTCTCCGATGAACGCGCTCTATCGGGGCGGTGCGACCTCCAAGAACACGCCCACCTGGGCTAGCACGTTCTCAGTCGGCGCCCGAAAACAGCGGAAACCGTAGAAAAACCCATTCCACGCCCCGTTCACCCCCAGGTGAAGGGGAAACAAAAGGGGAAACCTTCCCCAAGCCCCCAGGCATGCATCTAAACCCTTGGATCAACCAAAAATGCCGTAAAATGAGAGATCCGGCTCACTCCCCAAAAATATGTTTTTTCTCCAAAACTCCCAAATAAGCACGCTCGGCTCACCACGGCCTACAAAACTCGTGAAAAATGAAGTACACGAGCTGGGGGTCCATCTCCCTACCTCCATCGAAGATTCGACGCGCCGTGGACACCGATCCACGAAGAAATGCCCCCGAAAACCCCGCCGGTGCCTCACGCTCGCGAACCCGCTTCACCGCGCCCTCGTCCCTCGATCCTCGACCCATCCTCGCCGTCCTCCTCGCCCGCGTCACCCCGCGTCGCCCCCGCCTCGGTCCGTCAGCCGCCAGAGAGGAGAGAGTGAGAGGAGAGTGTGGGAGAAGAGAGAGAGTGAGAGAGTGAGAAATGAGAGGAGAGAGAGAGGGGTGGGAGGGTTTACATAGGAAAAACCCAAAAATTCTGGAAAATTCCAAAAATTAGGAAAAATTACCTCCGTGATCCTCGGAAAACGCACAACGCACTGGTACCGTCCTGGAGTCGGAGAACGCAACGGTTCACCCTGCACAGTGTTTCGAAGGTCCGACAGATAAAAACACGCGTAAAACCCAAAACGCAACCCGGGACCCGCAACGTTGCTCTGAAAATTCTAGAAAATTACCGGCGTGTTCCCCACAACGCCACGGACCCAAGAAAATTCACGGGCACACCACCAAAGGGTCCGACAATCCGATATAAAAAGTTTGAAGCTCACTCGAACACGATCTGCAACCCGCGAAAAGACGACCCGAAACCCACGGATCCTGATCCGATGAATATCCGAAAAACCCGAGGCATTACAGTTTCAATTAAAACCAAGCGTAAGCATCCATTGCTTGCCATCTTTGTAACTTGTTTTGATTAGATTATTGATTGCTTTGCCTCATGTTTCGCTTTGGTAATCAAATCAACATGTCTAACCATGTTTATAATCATGAGGATAATCAACCTAGTACATCTTATGATCCTCAAATTTATAACTTGTAGACGGCAGGAGTCGTCGTCCACCCTTGGGGAAAAACAATAGACAAAATGGAATGGTGATGAAAGGGTGATCGGCAGAGAGGTGTAGACGGCGGGGGTCATCCACCCTCGTCTATCCTAGAAGATGGGGATAACGAGACCGAATCAAGGAGAGAGAAAGGGAAGAGAGGGATGCGGAACAGACTCCGGTACGTGGCGGAGATAGGGGTCCGAAGACCCTCTCGCGCAAACTGACATTTTCCCGATAAGCGTGACCTACCATTCCACGAGTAGTTTTTCATATACCGGGAAGTCCGAGAATCCATGTAACTGAAATGGAGAGACGCGTAAACTCATAAATTACAACGGTATATCGTTCTCCGAACAATTATAAGGACAATACGAACAAAGACGTACCACCACAGGACATTGGTCTTTGTGGGGTTCTAACAGCAATATAGTAGTATCAGTAGTAATGAATATATATGTACATATAGAAACCACCACAAGATATTGGCCTTACGGGATTTTTACTGCAATATAAACAATAAATATTATATATACATACCACCGCAAGACATTGGCCTTTGCGGGGTTTTTGCAGAGATACGAGTAATAAGTAGAACTATATACAAAGGACCACCGCGAGGTATTACCCTCCGCGGGGTTTTTATTATAATAACTATATGTATATAACGAGAAAAAAAAGGGATCAAATAAATCACCGTGAGATGTTACTCTCCGCGGGGTTTTAAAGTGATGGTGGGGGGATGCTAAAATTAAATGGTTAGGGGTTAGGAGGTTAGCGTGCAGAAATTAAATTACTGGAATGAAAATGGTCGCGGGAGATGACCCACCACACCAGTTAGATAAGACCACCGCGAGGAACGGGTTCCTTGATCGGGGTCGGAACAAAAGAATACAGAAAATTAAACTACCGCGAGGAACGAGTTCCTTGATCGGGGTTGGAATGAAAGTGCAGAAAATTAAACCACCGCGAGGAACGAATTCCTTGATCGGGATTAGAATAAATGAAAAGGGGATTAAATAAACCACCGCGAGATGTCACTCTCCACGGGGTTTTGAAGCGATGATAGGGGAGGGTTAGAGTTAAGCAATTAGCGGTTAGGGTGTTAGAATGCGGAAATTAAATTACTGAAATAAAGCGGTCGCGGGAGATAGCCCACCGCACCAGTTAGATGAGACCACCGCGAGGAACTGGTTCCGTCGACGGGGCTTGGACAAAAAATTAATAACAAAAGGAGGGGAGGGGAAGTGTGATCGCCAGGGGCTGAGAACCCCACAGGAAATGTCTGATCGCGTTCACCGCCGAAGCGGAAGCAGTGCGGGTCCTCTCTTCCTCTTCCGTCGGCCGGCCGACGAAGAGGGCATTCTTTGGTTACCCTGATTTTATTATTCTTTTTATTTTATTTTATCTTTTGTTATTATATTTTTTTTGGGTTTTGTTGCTTTTATTATTTTTTATGCTTTTATGTATTTTTAAAGAGATGTGAGAAAATGAAGAAAGAAATCGAGAGATAAATGATAGAATAAGATAATATGATGTAAGGAAAAACCACCAAGAAAAATATAGGTAGAGTGAGAGACGTATTTTAGATAAAACGGAAAAGAACGGGGATGGAGATTTAACGATATATGATAATAACAAGAGAGAGAAGATAGACTTATTTTTAAACAAAAAGTAAAGGAGGATGGAGATGGAGATTTAACAACAAATAACAACAACAAGGCAGAGAACTAGAATAGAATGGTGAAGGTGATGGTCAGATACCTCAAAAGTAGGAGGGATGGTCGCGTTTTATCCCCGAACTGGGGATCGTGTGAGTTCCTCCTCGTCCCCTTTCGGCTGACTGAAGAAGCGGGCTCCTGGACTGGTTAACCCTGCACGGAAAACAAACGAAGAGAAATAACAACGAGATAAGGACGACGGTGGTGTAGCATCAATTCTTTAGAAGCTGATATTGAAAATAGCATAAGCGAATACGCACCTGGTTGGTGGTGTTTGAAACCCCTTTTAGGAAATAAGGGTAGATAGACAATATGATGAATGCACAAATGTAAAAAAAATACTCACAAACTAGGCCCTCTCGGGGAGAAAGGCATGGCACAGATGTTAAAACGATGTATGCAATGTGATTAACTGACCGATTAAAAAAAATAAAAGGGGGAGAAGAGCTTATCGGGGAAGACCGATGACGAGCTTAAAAGCATAAGTGATACGAGCACCGCACGACCGGGACCTTCAAAACAGACTTCAGAAACTGGTTAAGCTGAACATAAGAATACACGCATACATATATATATATATATATATATATATATATATATATATATATATATATATATGAGTAGTAAATATATTTATATAAACATAAACGTATTAAACATCTTAAACATATTTACATAAACATATATAAACGTATACATAAACTGGTCAAAATAACAGAATGAGGATTTTAGAGAGAATGAGAGAAAGAAAAGGAGGAATAAAACTTCCCTTTTTGTTTTTTTTATTTTAAGGTTTTCTTTTAAGAAGAAAGAAGATGTAAGATTAGAGGATAATAAGAATAAACAAAATAAAGAGTAGAATAAGATATATAATATCTATCTATATATATATGGGAAAGAGAGAGAGGGAGAGAGAGAGAGAGAGCAAGAACGGAGGGGGGCGAGAGAATAAAAAATAAATAAAAAAAGTGAGGAGAGGGGGAGATAAGAGAGAGAAATAATGAAAAGAGAGAAAGAGAGAGATAGAGAGATCGAAAGAGAGAAGAGGTATATAAAAAAAATAAAAAGTGAAGAAAGTGGAGGGGGGTGAAAGCAGAGAGAGAGGGAGAAAGAGAGAGAGAGAAACAGAGAGTGAGAGAGGAATAGAGAGAGGGAGTGAGAGACGGTGGGGAGGGGATAAAAAAAAGAAAAAAAGAAAGTAGTGAGAGAGAGGGAGATCGAGAGGGAGAGAGATAGAGAGGAAGAGAGTGAGAGAGGGATAGAGAAAGGGAGTGAGAAGCAGAGAGATGGAGAGAGAAAGAGAGATACGGCAGGGAGAGAGAGGGACGAGGGAAAGAGAGAGAGATTTAGAGGGAGAGAGAGGGAGAGAAGGAAAGTGAGAGATCACGACGGGAGGAGAGAGAGAGAGATTGAGAGAGACGAAGGGGAGAGAGAGAAGTGGGGGAGAAAGAGAACAGAGGGGGGGGAGAGAGGACGACTGCGGCGGGGGAGGAAGAGAGAGAAGGAGAAAGAGAGAGAGAGAGAGAGTGGGGGAAAGAGTGAGAGATGATCGCGGCAAGGGGAAGAGAATGGGAGAGAGAGGCAGAGGGGGAGTCCACGTCGTGGAGGGCTCCGCGACGGCGACGTGGGGAGGCGAGCGGCGCGAGCTCGACGGACGGCGAACGGCAGCAAGGCGGACGGTGGCAGCCGGAGGTGGCTGGGAGCTTGACGACGGTGGTAACGGGTGTCCTTCGTGAGGCTCGCGGCAAGGTGGATGGCGGCGACGTCGGTGTGCATGCAACAGAGACGACGGCGACGGGGACGACGACGGCGGCCGAAGGCGTTGACGGCGAAGCGGAGGTGGTAGCCCGAGGGGCTCACGGAGGGCTCTCCGGCGTGGCGTGCTCAGATGACGGCAACGGCGTGAGGGTGCCGCCGGGTGGCACTGCGGCAGGTGTTGGAGCTCGGCCGGTGGCCCTGGTGGCAACGGGGGGGACGTGGAGCTGCTGTTGGGGAGCTGCAGTGGAGCACCGGCAGGGGCGGGGTTTGCGGAGTGGTGAGAGTGGAGAGGAAGCTGGAGGTGGGACGTGGTGTTGGCAGCGTGGTGGATTAGCATAGAATAGAAAGAGAGAGGGAGGGGAGACGGTGGAGGCGGCTGCGGGTGGTTGGGTGGCTGCGTGAGCTCACGGGTTAGGATGGAGAGGAGGGGGAGCCGGGGTCGTGAGTTAGAGAGAGGGGCCAACGGGGCCTGTCGCGGTGGTACGTGCATGAAGAAGTGGGAGCGTGAGAGGGAGTGAGGGATGCCAAATAGAGAGATCCGGGGGTCGCAGTTGTGGTTGGTCTAGGGAGATGAGAGTGGTCTTTTTTTTTTGCTAGAGGGAGACGGTGAGGAGCGGAGTGGAGGTCGAGGGTGGCCGCGTGAGTGGATGGGAGAAGCCAGTGAGAGTGGGGGTCTGCTACGTGGAGAAGAGAGGGAGTGTGTGAGAGAGGGGGTCTCGCCAGGTGATGGGGGAGCGGAGTGGAGGTAGAGTGGAGTCCTGAAGAGAGAGAGGGAGAGAGGAGAAGTCCGTCTTTCTTGAGTGGGTGTTCGCATGGAGGAAAAAAGAAGGAGGGTGGAGGCTCGTGGCTGCCAAGTGGGGTGGTGTGGTGAGTTCTGCCGAGGGCCCGGGAGTAGTTCGACGTGGGAGATGGCTTGGTATGGAGAGAAATGGAGAGAGGGTGTGGGTTAGGGAGAAAAATGAGAGAATAGAGAGATCTCTCCATGAATGAGAGGGGGGCATAGATCCTAGAGACACGGGAAGGGAGTGAGGGAATAATTTAGGTAATAAAAGATGGGGCCATGCCCATTAAAATTGATTTGTTTATTTTATTTATTTATTTTTGGAACAAGCATGGGCCAAGCCCATTAGCACACATATTTTTTTATACACATTTTTTGAATAAGAATGGGCCAAGCCCACTAGCACACGCCAACTTCTCTGTAGAAAGAATGGGTTAAGCCCATTAGCACATGATTCCAAGTCCATCAACACAAGAAGTTTTCATGTAGACAAGGATGGGGTGAGCCCATTAGCATAGCCACAAACCCATTAACGAGGGTCTCATTTATTACAAGAAACAATAATTTACTTTTCGCAAGATTATCAGATAAAAATTGGAGATCATTCAGATAATTTAACTGTACGAGCCGCTTTGGGGCATCTTAGTGTAATACGGGATCTGCTCAGCATAATGTTAAAATGTCGTGTCTACAGCTGCCCCGCCTTGACGTCTGCTTTGCAGGGGAATGACACGGAGTGGAATGAAATAGAAGTGTAATGAAATGGAGTGGAGAATGGACTGAAAAGTGGATGCCAAGGCGTGATGAGACACGTTTTTAACACTACGTGATTGGAATCTTTCCTGAGTTTCAACAAAACAACCTTGAAGAAGGTCCTCCGAAATCAACGATTGTTTGGCTGGAAATAACAAAAGACTAACAGAAAGTGGGACCAACTTCTCGGCGCGGAAGTACCTGAGTCGTAGACCCGCAGGTTTCAGCTTGGGGAGCGGTTACCAGCCAATGTGGAAGTGCTGCGACCAAGGTGGGTCCAATGGAGTAAATAAAAAGGGTAGCTGATAAATTCAAACAAAGGTCTATTTCGGCCAACCAGCCCAGGATGGTTTCACAGAAACTCAGTACTCGATTCAGAATAGAATATCCCGTATTAGTCAAGAATTTAAGCACAGCGGCCCTCACAATCGAGTTAAATGAATGATCTTCCATAGTGATATCAAAGTCCTACATGAATGCATGCTGGGTTTAAAGGAAAATTTAAAACAAACTAAAATAGAAGATAGCCAAGGATAATATTGTTAAGCTGCTAAGGACGGGTCAGGATACCGATTCGATGGGCCGATACTAAGCCGGGGCCCGTTTATCCACGCACTGACTTCACCGAATGAAACCATCATCCCTGAGCCATCACAACCTAACGGCCTATCCTTATGTCCTGAACTCCTCTGGAGTTATCACTGTTTTTGTTAGAGGGGAACTCAAACTCCAGATTCATCCAAGGCATAAGGTCTTTGACGTGCTCTAATAGCGTAGATATCATATAGTAGGATGCATGACACAGTGGGGTCAGTCACCGGGGTGACTGATGGTGGGACATGGTAGGGCAATGACGCCCTCTTGCTCTCTTATTTTCATTTTATTCTTGGAACCTGCACCGAACAGCAAGCAGTGAAGAAGGATTTATTTGATAAGAAGTAAAATTACATTCAACTGTACAGGACGTCCGCACATCAATACAGGAGCAGGGGAAAACACGACGCAAATCAGACAAGATTTATTCGGTTAAAATTCACCACGGTAACTTGTCATAAATGCTTTACATTTACCTTTTTACCCCCCCTTTTTACTATAAGTACCCCTTTGATCCTTAGCAAAAGATCATCTATTGGTGGTTCGGGGAGTCAAGCTCTTTTTTGAGATGGGAGAGAAATCATGCCCTTTTGAGATGGAAGGTGGGCCTTCCCGCCCTGCCAAGAGGAGCAGGTTCGGCCGCGAATTCATGAGGTTGACCGACATTGAAGGCCATCTGAGCGAGAGGATTCTCTCACGGGCGGTAAGTTGGTTCTTTCTCCTAGTTTCCTTCGTAAGTTCTCCCTCGCTTTTTCATTCTTTTCTTTTCCTTCCTTTCAGCCGTATCCTCTTTTTCCGGGCCCGAGAAAATTCTCAAAGCTGCCCTGGCTATCGAAGCTTACGTCCAACATCACTATCGGTATGAGGGCCGTTATTTCAAAATGGCACCTCCAGGGGTTGGTGGTCCATGCCAAGCATTATGACAAGATTTACATGGATTGGGCGGCCCTGGGTGCATTGGCGGAGGTTTGGCATCCGGAAACCCACACTTTTATCTTCCTTACTTTTGAGGCAACGGTCCTCCTCGAGGAGGCAGAACTTCTGCTAGGCTTAAGACGGTCGATGAAGGATGACAGGATAAAGGTTTCACGGATGCGGAAGAGGGTATCTACCGAGGATGTTCTTGGAAGCTTTATGCCATCTGGAACTATAAAGGGCGTTCAGACCCGAAAGGGAGTCAACTTGCAAAAGCTCGCAGACTGGACCGTGATTGCCTTAGAAGGGTTGATGGATGATGAACATTTAGAAGGGCTTATGAAAGGATTCACAATTTGTTTGGCCGGAGCTCTCCTCTTTCCTTGCACTGACAACATCGTAGAGGAAGACCAATTGGGTGCGATTTGTGGACTTTGGGAGGGAAAGAGAGTGGGGCCCGCTGTCCTCGCACATCTTTACAGTGGTCTCACGGCGTCCAGCATGGGTAGGCCTCCCCACGGGTGCATGCTTCTCCTCAGCTGCTGGATTGATCTTCACTTCAAATTTCATCACCATGAAGGGGTACAGACCGCCTCCAGGATTTTCGAACAAAGCCCCCTCCGTTATATGGCCGATGTGTTGGGCTTCGGTGGGAAGGTGGCCAATCGCATGCCCTGTCTGAAGACACGCGGCGACTGGCGTACTCACTTCAAATCCTTGGCACGAGAGATGTTCACTTGTGTGCCAGCATGTTTACTTTCACGTGGGCTTCTCACGCGATCTTCTCCTGATACGGAACTCCATCTTATCGGTGCAACCGAATTTGTTCTTTATAGCTCGCACCGGTGCTACCTGCAAATTGGCCTTCCTCGGCACTCTCTTCCTATGCTATCCGACCTTCTTCTGATTAAGGAGAGAGAGCTGGGCACGGAGGATGATGCGAAGGATGTGAAGGCGATCAAAGTTTCGTGGAAGGCAAGCATTCCGAGGAAGGTGACAGTGTCTGTGAGTGAGGATCGAGAGCTATGGAAGGCTTATGTAATGGAGCTTAGGAAACTGAGGCCTGAGGTGCCCAAACCCTGATGTATCTTGTTTTGAAATAAATGCGAAGCCTTAATGCCATTGCATGCTGTTTCAGTCTCTTCCCTCTCCTTTTCTTTATGACTGGAATGGCGGACGTCGGGTGATGGTCGTCCGTCACCGGATAGGAGCTGGGGGACTGAAGCAACTACAGTATGTAGAGTTTCCCTGAGATGTCATGGAGCTGAGGATTTCTCTTCAGGTGGCGAGGAGAGAAGTAAGAGAATGGAAAGAGAGGAGTCGGTAAAGCAACATCGGGATTGAGACGAGAGGAGGGCACGTGAGGCCCAAGTGATGAAGCTCCGGAAGAAATAACGCTCGGACACGTCACTCCATCAGAGTCACTGCCGATTGGAGGAGAGTTGGAGCTCATGGTGGAGGAGCTCCTGGGGTTGGTGTAGTCTCCATCGCAGAGTAGGGGGCGGCTCAGCCAACAGTCTCGGGTTCAAGAGCTACGCAGCTGTTGGGGTCACGAGAGAGACCAAAGGAGGGCAAGGAGCGCTACTAGAGAGGGTGGGAATGCGCGATGCGATGAGATAATTGCAGCGTCGCAGAGCTCTAGATGGTCTCCCAGAGACCCCCCCCCCTTTAGAAGAGGAGAGAGACGACCAAGAGGGTGGTGCGAGATTTAGCAAGTTGCTTGTATACCTGCTCTCTTCTCATGGTGAACATGACAGTTTATATAGACGTATGAATGGAATGACTTGCTCTCATGTGACGGGTTTGCCCTACATGCATTCCTTCTCTTCTACGCCTCCTCTTTTCATGCCGTCCCCATGTGACGTGTTTAACAGAACTCCCCTGAGATAACGGATCGTGTCTCAGACTCATTGGGCATTTCCTTCGGGAGAATCCATCACAAATTTTAATGATGTACCACCGAATTCAAAGATGTCAACCTCCCTTCTGTCCTCTTTCCATGTAGACGAGTCCACTCCCGGATTCAAAGATATCGACTTCCATTGTCCTTTCTCCTGTGGATGAGTCCACTCCCAAATTCGAAGAGGTCGACCTGCATTGTCCTTTATCCATGTAGATGTCCTCATCTCAAATTTATTTGAATCACGATGAACACATGGAACCTAGATGTGTAGGGTGTGAATCTCCCAGCTACGCCCCCGACCTTCTTCACTTCGAGTGAAAGATGGGTGCTTTGTTACAAGGCCCATTATAAGAGGAACTGAGGTAGATCTGGATCATATCCCTTCAATTCTATAAATACTCTCCCGCCTGCTTCACTTGAAAGCACGGAGTTGTGGAGACTGATTAGAAGAGTGAATAGTTGACAGAAGGGAGTAAGAGTTTCTCATTTTCTGAGATGGAGGGAGAGTCCAGTTTTAGGGTGGAGGGCGAGTCCTCCCGCTCCTCGAAGAGGAGCAGATCCAGTGGTAGTTCCAGGAGACTCTCCGATGTCAAAAGGCCGCTCAGTGAGAGGACCCAATCGGAGCTTGTAAACGAGCCAGTTCTTCCCTCTCATTCTTCATGATCCCTTTCTTCCTTTCTCATTCTTTTTCTTTTTTTTTTATTTCAATGATGCATCCGCTTCTCACTTCCTGTGTAATCCACAGAGTATGACGAGGTCACACATCTCATGGGAATTAGTGGTGGCCGCCTATCGAGGCTTGCCTGACTTCCAGAAAGCCCGACTAGATGCGATGGGGTTTGGTGCATTCCTCCGAATCGAACCCATTAAGCTCGACCTCGCCCTCATCCAAGCATTGCTCGAGATATGGGACCCAGAGAGTCGTGCCTTCTTGATGCCCTGGGGGCACATGGTGCCCAATCTCGAAGATGTGGCCCGAATCACCGGCCTTAGAGTGGATGGTGAGGCGGTGACCGGGGTCACCTACCCCGATTATCGTGAAGTGGCTCAGAAGCTTCTTGGTCTGGAATTAAAGGACCAAAAGAACAGGTCAATAGCCAAGGCATCTATCATGGAGGCACTAGGGCTCACTGACACTCGTCACCGTGATAACGAGTCCTTGGAGGAGTTCATGGAGAGAGCGGAAAGAGGGTCCCGCGCTGTGTACTGCGTGGATGCCAGTAGCTGGGAGAGATCAAACATGGACTTGAGGATATTCCTCCTTTTCCTGCTGGGAAAATTACTGTTGGGTTCCAAAGAAGACGACATCCATTGTCGTTTCCTAGAATTTTTGGTGGACCTAGAGAGGGTAGGGCAATATGCCTGGGGAGCCGCCGTGCTGGCGCATCTGTTCGCAAGTCTGTCTCAAGGGACAGATCGAGAGGTGATTGTGAGTGGCTTCATACCGTTTCTCCAGGTAATTATTTGTTTATTTATTTATGCAACTAATCTATTTTATGAAATGCTAATGACATGTGACGACACAGGTATGGAGTTATTACTACATCTCAATGGGGCGAGCGCGACAGTGGCGTGTGGCTGTGGCACCACTAGCTCGGCGGTGGCAACCCATTATGAGCACAGCCTCTCTATCTTACCAGCTGATGGTATTAAGGCGTGAGCTGCAAGAGTTCCCCACAGAGATGGTAGGACTCCATTTTTTTTTTTGTCTTTTCTTTTGTCTCTCTCTTTTTTTTTTGGTCCTTTTGAGTGATTAAGGAGATACACGCATGCCAACGCAGGTGATCTGGAGGCCTTACTCGGGCTTGGTCGATGTCGACCAACAGTGGGTCATCGCAGGTCGCCCTCGATTTGGTCGGGACCTTTAGGTCCACTGCCTGAATGAAATCGAGCCACTCCGGCTACGATTGGTCATGAGGACTCTAGGGCTTGCCCAGGAATGGGTAGATATGACCGCACCACCCCGCGTCGGGAGGAAGACACGTGGGTCGGTAACCTGTGTCGACTGGCGGGTGCGCTTCCCCGAACAATATGAAGATTGGCAGCGGGGTGGCACGCTCGTGGAGTCGCACGCCCGGGATAGTGAAGATTATCTACGTCTCTATAGGGCGATGTATGCAGAGCGACTCCATCCTGAGGGACTTGTGGAGGTGTATCTCCTTTCTCACTTTTTGATAATTTTTTTCTATTTTTTTATCATTTTTTTAATGTAATGCTGACTCCTATGACATGGGTTTAGGATGCCCGTGATACCATGATAGCGAACTTGCGGGCTCGCTTGGCGGACACGGAGGAAGAGTTGGGTGACACCCGTGAGGCTTTACATGTCTCGGTGAGTATGTATGCAAATGCATATTCCTAATTACACCCCTAGGTTTCTGATGTTTAGCCACTCATTGCCACTTCTTGCTATCATAGCGCGCTCGGCTCGACGCAACCCTACCAGCAGTAGGGGTAAAGGGTGCCTCTTCTAGTCTATGGATTCCTTCGTCGGAATTAGATTCGCTCCACGAGCAGCTTGCCCATGTAACACATCACGCCGCGGAGGCAGAGGGAATGCTTTCCGCGCAGGTGAAGGTTCCTCTTATCCAAGCTTCTCTGCTTACGTCTCATCATACCCCTGAAATGACGGATATGGCAGGCCGAAGAGATGCAAGAGATGTTTACTCATGCATCACAAGGGAAGGCCAGGATAGTGAAGCTGGAGGAGGAATTGCAGCGTCGCTCAGATGACAATTTTTCACGGGACGCCATGGAGCTGAGGATCACCCTTCAGCTGGAAAGGGATGACAGAGAGAGAGAACGTGCTGAGAGGGAAAAGGACAGGGAAAGAGAGAAGGCCAAAAGATCAGCCGAGAAAGAGGAGAGGAGGGCCCTGGAGGCCCAACTATTTGAATTGAGGATCAGTCTCGGTCTCGCCGAGCAGTGGCTGAAGGATGGTGAGGAACGCTACCGAAGGGCACGAGAGCGTGGCTTTCGTGTTAGTAGCTTCTTTGATGCCCCCGCAGATCGACGTCGGGGAGTGGAGATAGCAAGAGGACAACAAAGCGGTAGAAGTACCGCTTTCCATGGTTGGGTAGCACCCCCAAGAACGTCTTGCCCGGAGAGTGGCGGGACAAGTAATGTGGAGAGAGAAGGTGAAACATGATGTAGACTTTTTGTTGTTTATTTTTGGTTGGGAGTGGAATAAAATAGTTTATGCTTGGTTTGCTACTTCTTTCTTGTCTCCCGAATCCCTGCATACATCTAAGCAAACAAGTTAGCGTTTCTGCTCTGACTTGCCCCTTGCTCAATAAACAAATGTGATTTGAGCTGTTCTTAATAAGGAGTCAAGGGGCAAGCCTTTATTAACAAAGGCAATAATAAAGGATAATGATGAATGCGGCATACAAGCACACAGATGCAAACGGAAATTTAAAATGAGATGTTACATACAAATGCAATCATGCGAAATGTGATTTTTTTGGTTTTGTGTTTTTGTTCATTTTTTTTATTTTATTGTTTGTTTATTTTTTTTGTCTTTTACATTTCGAATTTTTTTGTGCCTATACATTTTTCTGCTTTTTTTTAGATTTCTGGGTTTATTGTTTTTTTGTTTATTTTTGGTTTTTTTTTTTTTTTTACGAATGCATGATGACCAACTCATATAACATCTAACCTGCACGAGAACAAGGGTTTCTTGCTAACCCCCCAGGTATCCTAAGTGCACATCTAAGTTGATTTGGGCCTCTAGACCCCTCGAATGATAATCCCGCCGACTAAGACTTATCCTGATGACAATGCCATCATGCCATGCTTAGGCCCCCAGTTGCTTCCGACCACAGGGATTCACCCAAAAGGTGTTCGAGGTAAATGATTTGCCCGACACGGGTCTATTTCCTCACAACTCTAGATGATATGTAATGGAACACCTTGGAACCTAAATGACCAACCGCGCGACACTGACCCAGAATCAGACGCCGTCACACCTATAGGTGACGCGCTTGCATTGGTCTAAGCCCGAGGTTAGACTAGAAGAGATTAAGATGGTAGATAAGGGTTTTGACCGGCCAGAAACACGGAGACTCTTTCACGACAATGACTTTTGCTTTCCAAGATGGACAACCATACGTTTGTGTCGAAAGGTGGTTGTAGACTTTGGTGAGTTTCACCCTTCAGGAACTCCATTGAGCCTTCATCTTCAGAGGAAGAAGGAAGAGTATAGGGGGCAAACCTCCTGAGAGGACCGGCAAAACCGTTAACCCGGCGAGCCAGTAGGGGCGCACTTAACTTCCCCTTTCGGGCAACTTCAGACCAAATCTCGAGCATTTACATCTCATGACCCATTTTGTATAGAATTTGACTTTCAGTCAAAGGCGTTTCATTTGTGGGATCAGGCACGGTTACGACTAGGCTTTTCACTTGACTTTGATTTTGTTCTTCTTTTCTGATTTTTCTTGATAGATTTTTGCGAGGAACATAGTATCTTGACATTATGGAATCCCTCTTGGATGCCTGCGGGGACACTGCCCTCTTCTCGTACTCTAACCCATGCTCGAGAAATTAGACCCTACTCTCACCCTAGGAGTTGTGTTCGTGTTTCCCATGCTCAGCGTTTTAAGGGCGCCGGCTGTCTCATTCGGTCGAAGAGAGAGAGAACGAAGATTTAAGCGTTCTGGAGACCTTTTAGGTGAGGCCTCACCATGAGCGATGCTACCGATCTTTTATAGAACATATGTGTACATGCATGTTGTCTCCTTTTGAGGGGGGCATAAGCCAAACTAGCCGGACATGGATCTCCACGGCTCTGGCAAACCAAGACCCGGAACCTACCAAGTCTTAATAGGCCCTATCCCAACACGGAGGTTGAATGCAATGACTTAACAACATGGTGATCTCCGGGCATTAGCATTTTGAATTTTCTATTTTTTTTCTCTTCTTTTCATTTTTTCCTATTTTTTTTGCTTTTGTTGTTGTATATATACATATTTTTGTTGTTTTCATTATTTTCTATTTTTTTTGTTATTTTACATTTCATCATTTTTGACACTATGTACACCTATCTAAGGGTAGTATTTCTTAAGATAAAGCCCATTCCAAGAGTGGGATAACTCGATCCCCTCAGCATTAACTAGCCTATAGGCGTTGCCAGGATGCACAGCCTGAATCACGTACGGTCCTTCCCAATTGGGTTGGAGTTTAGAACGCGGCCCACCAGGTTTTACAAACATTCTTTTCACTACCATTTCACCGACTTGAAATTTCCTTTCAATGACCTTCTTTTGATAAAAACGTGTGAGTCTGTTTTGATATACTCGTGCATGCTCAGCAGCGGCTGTGAGCGACGTCACGCGATTCGGGAGGAGAGCGGAGAAGAAGAACGCGGAGCGCGCGGGCTCCTCTTTTTGTTGTTTGCTTGTTTGCTGCAACACAGAGATGAGAGAAGAGAGAGAAGGGGCCACCACGGGAGATTGCTCCGGTGGGGCGAGCGGGACAAATATAGTATAACAAGATATGGGGATTAAACGGCCATAGCGGGAAGTGACTCGCCGCGACCTCGGGGGGACGGGAATGGTGCAAAAATTAAATAACAAGAATTGAAACGGCCATTAGGGAAGTGACTCGCCGCGGCCTCGAGAATATGAGCAGATAATAAGATGACAGAATATAAAGAGAATATAAAGAGCGGGAATTTAAACGGCCATTGGGGAAGTGACTCGCCGCGGCCTCGAGAACATGAACAGATAAGAATATAACGTATAAGAACGTGAATTTAAACGGCCATTGGGGAAGTGACTCGCCGCGGCCTCGAGAATATGAGCAGAATATCACAGAATATAAAGAGAATATAAGGACGGGAATTTAAACGGCCATTGGGGAAGTGACTCGCCGCGGCCTCAAAAATAAAATGTGATCGCCAGGGGCCGAAAGACCCCAAAATAAGAAAGTGATCGCGCCTACCTCAAGAGCGGGAGATGGCGGGTTGCTTCTTCCTCTCCCTCTGGCCGGCCAACGGAGAGGGCTTTCCTCGGCTACCCTTGCAAAACAACGACAAACAAATGACAAGTGGATTAGAAACATGGAAGTGTAGTATTCAAATCCTTGCGATAAAAATAACGAAATGATGGCAAGACACACACCTGGTTGGTGTTATCTTTTAAACCCCTCTTGGACTCGAGTAGGAGGAAAATGAGATGATGGATGCAAGAAGTATATAAGAAAAGGCCCCCTTGTGAAGGGGGATGGAGGATGCGAGATGATGAATGCAAAAGAACTACGAAGAAAAGAAAAGAATTGGCTTATTAGATGTGCCGATGTTGAAATCCGGCGGAGCTCCGGTAGCGTGGGGATGACGTGGAAGCGCGGTGGATGAAGACGACCTTCCTCTCACGAGCGTGGGCACCCGAGAAGCCGGCAGAACCTCCACCTACAAAAGACCCGACGGGTTAGAAAAATGACTCCGTAGCCTCTGGGCTCCGGCAGCCTATCGGATCACTTCGAAGCTCCCCCAGAACTGAGGGGGTGGGGCTATATTTATGGAGCTCCGGAGGGTGGAGGCGTCCAGGACCCTGGACACCTCCATCAGGAAATAATATTTTATTCTATTTTTATTGATTTTTTTGGAATACTTTTGTGGAGGCGTCCAGGGTCCCGGACGCCTCAAGCAGGTCCACCGAAAGCCGACGACGGCCACACGCGGTTTGGCACAACGCGTGGTTTTGTGAGCGGCGCCTCGTGATTCAGAAATGGGCGCGTCTAGTTGATTGGACGTGTCCATATTTGGATTTTTTCACCCACGACAAACCGTCGTTCGGTGGCCGGCGCCCGTGAGGGAGTTGATGGAGGCGTCCAGGAGCCTGGACGCCTCCAAAATTATATTATTTTTTATTTTTCTTTTGTCTTTTATACCAGGGCTGCCATTTTAATTTTTTTATTTGTTTTTATGGATGCGTCCAGGGGTCTGGACGCCTCCATTAATATATATATATTTTTAATTATTTTTTATCTTTTTTATGCCAAGTGGCATTTTATAAATATTTATTATTATTAGTTTTTATGGAGGCGTCCAGGGGCCTGGACGCCTCCATTAAAATATATATATTTTTATATATTTTTGGGCCTTGATAAAATAATAAAATAATAAAATAAATTAAAAAGATGGGGGGCGTCCAGGGGCCTGGACGCCCCCATTAAGACCCACCCGGGTCCTCAAATCAAGCGTCGGCGATCGCCCAGTAGACCCCCTTCTTGATTCCGGAACCTCCTGATGCGTCCGACTGGTGTTGATGCCGTCTGAATGCCGTGACGAGACGATTCCGGATGCCGAAAAAGGTAGAAGAAGACCCGAGAAAAGGAAGCACTTGAGTGATTCAAAATGCGTAAGCCGTTGCGGGGCGTTGTATAGTAATATGAGACTTTCTCAGGAGACGTCATGAATGGCGTGTCTACAGCTGCCCCGCCTTGGCGTCTGCTTTACAAGGGAGCGACACGTAGTGGAATGGTATCGAAGTGGAGTGGAGTGAAGTGGGAGCAGACTGATAAGTTGATGCCAAGGTGTGATGAGACACGCTTTTGACGTTACTGTTTAGAATCTTTCCTGGAGTTTCAATGAGGCGACCTCGAAGAAGGTCTTTCAAATATTGACGATTGCTTGGACGGAGATCAAATAAGGGAGGGTGAGATGTGTGCTCAGGCACGAAACAAAAGGAGATCAACTTCTCGGTGTGGAAGTACCTGCGTCATAAACCGGAGGTTTCACCTTTGGGGAGCGGTTACCAGCCAATGTGGAAGTGCTGCGGCCAAGGTGGGTCAAAAAAGGTAAAGGAATATCTGAGGGTCTGTCCAAACAAGGGTCTCCTTTGGAAGAGCAGCGTAGGGCTGTCTCAAGGAAACTCAGTATTTCATTCGGAGTGGAATATCTCATATTTGTGGGTATTAGAGCACAACGGCTTTCACAATCGAATCACTTGAATGATCTTCCGCAATAAATCAAAGTCCTATATGAATGCATGCTGGGTTCAAAGAAAAATTTAAAACAAACTAAAATAGAAAATAGCCAAGGATAATATTGTCAACTTGTGAAGAACGGGTCAGGATACCGACCCGGTGAGCTGATACTGGGCTAGGGCCCGTTTATCCGCGCACCAACTCACTGAATGGAACCGTCGTCCCCATTCTATCACAAATTGACGGCCTATCCGTACAACCCAAATTCTTCCGGGATCATCACCGTTTTTGTTGAAGGGGAACTCAGATCCCAGATTCGTTCGAGCCGCAAGGTCCTTGACATGTTCTAGTAGCGTAAGTATCATATACTACGATGCATGACAAGGTGGGACCAATCAATGAAAGGTGGGACAGGAGATAGGACAAAGACGTCCGTTAGTAAAACCTGCACAGGCCAGCAAAGGTTAGCAACATCATAAAGTAGCAGAATCATAGCAGAATCGCACCACAGTTCAAAGGAGATCCAGACCAAAATCTTGACAATGACCACTGATGTGACATGTTCTGTCCTGTAGCGATCTTCCCTTCCTATAAGAACTCCCCTTAGGCTAGTTCATTCAAATGCACCAAGGTGGGTTTTGGAAGCTCAGGGGAGGAAGGAGAGGAGAATCTAGAGATTTCATGATGGAAGGAGAGTCTTCCCGCGTTATGAAGAGGAGCAAGCCTAGGAGCGAGATCAGGCGACTTTCTGAGCTCGAGGGTCATCTGAGTGGGACGATCATGTCAAATTTTCTCCACGTGAACCTTCTTCTTACTTCCTTCATTTCTTCTTCTTTCTTCTTCCAGCCATATCCACTCTTCCCAGGCCCGAGGAAGTTTTCCAAGGTGCCATGGCTTTCAAAGCTGACTTCCAATATCTCCATTGGCATGAGGGCCATACTCTCGAAGTGGCATCTGCAGGGGCTCCTTATTCACGCCAAGCATTACGAGAAGATTCGTATGGACTGGGCGGCTATGGGCGCACTAGTGGAGATCTGGCATCCCCAGACTCACACTTTTATTTTCCCAACCTTCGAGGTGACCATCCTCCTTGAGGAGGTGGAGCTTCTGCTTGGATTGAAGAAATTTAAGAGTGATGGGAAGGTGAAGGCTATGCGGATGCTGACACGGGGGACTTCTGAAAGTGTCCTTGGAAACTTCATGCCGCCCGACGCAGCCAGAAAGGTCCGTACTCAAAAGGGGATCGATCTCCAAAAGCTCGCGGAGTGGGTCATGGACGCCCTGAGAGGGTCACCAGATGATGACTATTTGGAGGGAATCATAAAGGGGTTCACTATCTGTCTGGCGGGTGCTCTCTTGTTTCCTTATACCGACAACATGGTGGAGGAAGACCAACTGGGTGCTATCTGCGGGATCTGGCGTGGAAAGAGGGTGGGACCCGCCGTCCTCGCCTATCTTTACAGCGGTCTTACTGCCTCGAGCATAGGTAAGCCTCCATTTGGTTGCGCACTTGTCTTGAATTGCTGGCTGGATTTGCATTTCAAATTCGACCACCGCGAGGGAATGCCAACCGCTTCGAAGCTCTTCCAACAAAGCCCTCTTCATCACATAGCCGACGTGTTAGGCTTCGGTGGTACCGTAGTGAACCGCGTTCCGTGGCTGAAGAAACGTGAAGACTGGCGGTCTCACTTCCGCACCGTGACATAAGGCTTCTTTACTTGCGCACCGGCATGTTTGCTTTCGCTAGATCTCCTCATGAGACCTTCTCCCGAAGTTGATCTTCAACTGATCGGCGCGACCGAGTTTGTTCTTTACAACGTGCATCGGTGCTGCCTCCAGATTGGCATCCCACGCCATTTGTTCCCGCCACCGACTGGCATCGTTCCTTTGAAGAAGAGGGAGTTGGGCACTGAAGCGGACGCGAAGGAAGCGAAGGCCATTAAAGCTCCCTGGAAGACAAGTGTTGCGGGAAAGGCTAGCGCACGTGGTGGAAGAATGCGAGCCGTGGAGGGCTTATGTAACCGAACTGGGGAAGTTAAGGCCTAAGGCGCCTAAACCCCTGATGTAGCTCATTCTGCTTTCTGATGGAATAAAATCTGGCATTTGGATTTTTCGGACCCCCGTCCCCTTAATTATTATCTTTTTTGTGGTTTTTCTTTTTCTTTCCTTTTTTTCTTTTGTTTGGATTATATACATACTCTAACCCCTTTTTTTCTTTTTATATATTTTTTATTATTTTTTTATTATGGGGGCGTCCAGAGGCCTGGACGCCCCTATTTTTTATAATTTTTTAAAAAAAATAAAAAAAAAATTTTGGGGGCGTCCAGGGTCCTGGACGCCCCTAATTTTTTACTTTTTTTATTTTTTAATTTTTTTGTTTGGGGGCGTCCAGGCGCCTCGACGCCCCTAAGTTTTTTTTGAATTTTTTTTTAAAAAATAAAAAGGTGGGGGCGTCCAAGCGCCTGGACGCCCCAATCAAAGCACAAATTATATATAGGGGGGGCTCCCCCCCCCTTACTCACTTACTGTTCATTCAAACGATCCGGTCAAACCAGACAGACCCATTCTTCGCCCCAATGGAGTTAGGAGGCCCGAACCGAGGTGGAGACAAGCGTAAACGACTGGCTCGTCGTCCGAGGAGACTGAGAGATGATGCTGAGGAGGCCGTAGCAGAGGAGATTGCTGCGGAGGAGGAGATGGAGGTGCCGCTTCTGGCCGCGGAGGCCGCTGCGGATGCTGGTGACGCAGGAGAGGACGATCACGACCCGGTAAGTACTTCGAAATTCTCACTCTGTGGTTCAATAGGCTAAAACGGGCGTGCGAGAGGCTGTGAGAGAAGGCCGGGTAGTGAGAGAAGGAGGCATCCAGGGGCCTGGACGCCTCCACTTTTTCTTTTTATTTTTTGTTTATTTATTTATTTACGTAAATAATGAAATAAAATTAAAAAATAAGGAGGCGTCCTAAGCCCTGGACGCCTCCATAATAATATATATATTATATATATATTTTTTTGTTTTTGGTTCTTGGATTTTTTTTCGAAAAAAGAAATAAAGAAAATAGGAAGGAGGCGTCCAGGGGCCTGGACGCCTCCAAAAAATAATATATATATATATATATATATATTTTTGTTTTAAAAAAAATAAAATAAAAAGAATAAATAGTATATACAGTGTTATTATTTATTACTGTTCATGATGCTGATGTGTTCTTTGTTGGTTTTTGTGGTGTGCAGGGCGTGATGAAGGGCCGGATCAGCTGGTCCTTGGTGGTGGCAGCATACCGCGGGCTGCCGGACTTCCAGAGGGCGCGTGTGGACGCCATGGGCTTTGGAGCTTTCCTTAGGATCGAGCCCTTCCGGCTCGACCTTCCTCTTATCCAGGCATTGAGGGAGCAGTGGCACGCACCGAGCCGGGCGTTTCTGATGCCCTGGGGGCACATGGTGCCGACGCTGGAGGACGTGGCTCGGATTACCAGGCTACGGGTTGACGGAGAGGCAGTCAGCGGGGTCACCTACCCCGACTACCGAGAGAGTGCCCTGGACCTACTGTGGTTAGAGACGAGCGTGATTGATAGAGACAGTAGGGTAGTCGGCCGAGTGGAGATCATGGAGGCGCTCGGATTCGTCGACCCGCGCCAGCGGGTTAGCGAGACTGGAGCGGAGTTCTTGGCTCGACTGGAGGGGGGTGCTCGTGAAGCTTTCACCCAGGATCCGAGCGAGAGGGGGCTGGTGGATCTAGACCTTCGGAGGTTCCTTTTCTTCTTCCTGGGCCGCCTTCTGCTGGGGACGAAGGGGGATGGCATCCATTGCCGTTTCCTCGGGATCTTGGCAGATCTGGACAGAGTGGGACACTACGCGTGGGGAGCGGCTCTGCTTGCCCATTTGATTGCTGATCTCTCCCAGACTTCGGAGAAGGAGACGACAGTCAGCGGCTTCGCACCTTTCCTCCAGGTAAACATTTTATTTATGCATTCCCACAGTTAAATATACAATTATTGTACTAATGATGTATGATGGATGCAGGTGTGGAGCTATTACTATTTCCTGATGGGGAGGGCTAGGCATGGGAACAGGAGGGCCGTGCCTCTGGCGCGGCAGTGGAGGCCGGTCGTGGTTGCAGCACCCCACGGCTACCAGCTGGCGTCACTTCGTAGGAGCTGAGTGAGTATCCCGAGGCCATGGTATGATGCGTATGATTTTTTTTTGTGTTTATGCGTGTGACTGAATGGTAACTAATATGATGTATGTATGGTGATGCAGGTGG